>PVQA01001055.1:0-74280 GCA_002980515.1 Fusarium burgessii | reverse complement strand
TCATATAATATCGTTTTACCCTATGCAAATGAGACAATGAAACAAATCTTGCACGATATGAGTGATCTGCAGTCCTGAGTATAAAGGAATGCTGGCCAGGAGGAACTAATGAGCAGTTTGCTGAAAAGGGGTTAATACTGACCATCATTTGAATTAATCCTGAAGACATTTTTTTTATAACAGAACTCAGAGGAATTGAGAAAGCCACAAATAATGACAGAAAATAAAGCCTGGAAACCCATTAAGTGTACATAGCGTTGTCCTATTACTTCTAACACTGGACAGCGATAACTTGAACTTGATGGTACCGCATTCATAAGATGATTCGAGGCAAGTATCTATTTAGCTCAATGCCAGGCTTAACCATCTCTTTGTCTCGCCGTATTATAATGAGAGTTGTGCCAAATCCTGTGCAATGCTCCTGAGTGGTCGTGCCTTCCCAATTAGGAGATGTTCTCGTCAATTGGTTTCTTCCCGTGCAGTCGTGCCTTCCTCGACAGACGATATTGAGGATGGGTTCCTTCCTCAATAGCCTGCACCTTCCTCACTGTAGAATTCCGAACGGGTCCCGTCATATCCTTCCAGGATCTCCGCCCAAGTTCTGTCTTGTCCTTTAAGCATCAACATCGCCATTGCCGCCGCCGCCGCTGAAGATGCTTTCTAAAATGCCCCGAATTGGCGACTTGCTTGCCCTCCTGGAAGTGTTCTTTGCCTCAAAGGGGGACCTTCCAGGAGGGACGGCAACTAAGGCAGAGCTGGACTTTGCCGTGAAGGGCTCCCCTATTAGGTGGGAGCATGTTAAGTGATATGGTCGTCCGGGTCGTGGAAATTCTGTCTCGGGTATAAAAATAACCAGTGGACGATTGTGTAGTAGTGAGGTTTACACGGCTGCAGGCTGTTTCGCAGAGGCACTGATGGTGTGGCTATGATTAATGTTAATAAGAGTGATTAAGTCGGGTTGGATGACGTACGGTGTGATGGATGATTGAAGTGTGAATGCGAAGATTGACTGGAGGGTACCCATTTGGGTGGGTTGAAGGAAGAAGATTGAAGCTAGCTGCTAAGAGCTGGCATTTGTCTTGCTTGGTTAAGGTGTAATTGCGTTATGGACGAAGCTAAACTTCATATCAATATTCAACTATTAACACGGTAGTCTGTTATAAAGCATTATTGTTTATATTACGGTGTATTGTTGGTTAGAATTAAATGCTAGATACTTTATCCTACTTTTAGAAGTCAGGTGAAAAAGAAACCACTTTAATTGAAGGTTAGACTCTTGTTTGGCGGAGGATTAATGGGATTTTGTTTTGTATATAATATATTGACTTCCGCCCAACTTCGGAATGACATGCCTCGAGACTGTACTTCATATCAGATAATGCGTCTCACACCCCTGACCACAAGGTTCGTATGTCCTCCAAGGATCCTACTGTCTGCCCCCTTTTAACCTAGGAGGGGCAGATATACTCAAACCTGGTATTATTTCAATGGCCGTGATTAGTTTTATTGAAGAGCAGTGATGGTGATTAATAAATATATAAGCATACCTTTGAAAGAACCTCTTCACTTCTGGCATCGCGCACAAGTTCAGCAACAGCCATGTCACTTGGTAGTCCAAGCTATGTAAATATAGCAATTATTTATAGCCATTCTCAACAAAACAAGACCATAAGACGAAATGAACCCATGAATCCCCTTGCTGGATCAATATGCCACCTATCTATCATCTATATAATATCCTTTTAAATATATATATATTTTTTCCCTAGCTTTTAACCATATAGGATGGTCTCTAGCTTTTACCTTTTTTATCAGAACCTAAGTTTAAACAAAATAGCCTCTATCCAGGCCGATCCTCCTAAGCCTACTAAGCTCCTGTCAATCCAGTGTGTTCCTCCTGCTCGATATCCGGATCAAATGGGGGCTCTTCCGTAGTCCTGACGAGTGATCCCACATTCCTGGATACGTTCACAGCGATACTAAGTTCTTCGAGACGCTTACTATGGACAAATGCATCTATGATATCTTCACCTGGCAGAGCTCGAGACTAAGTACACGGGCGTTGCAGTGGCTGGCAGCACTGGCAGGAGTGATCATTCGGATCATAAACGCATTTAGTTGTCTATTATGTTAGCTCTGGAATCTGGTAAGAATTGGGAGTACGTACAGTGCACTGAGATAAACACATTTCACATGCTTTCTGGCCCTTTGTGAAGAGTTCGAGGAGTCTCTGCTCATTATGATCCATCGTATGGTTGCCAGGCCGTGTTAGATGCCGGGGTTGAGTTCCCTCCAGCACTCGCTTTTGCTGGAAATAATCGTAGCGCAGGAAATTGACCTTTGATGGCAGTGATTGATACAACCAGTTGGGGCTGTTAGTGTAGGAAACCTTTTCGACGTCGCAGAGGATGCCAATTCCAAGACGATAGATGTACGAGGCAGGGTTTGTTTTGCTCAAACCACCAGCACTCTTGCATATTAACAACATAAACCTACACAAAATAACACAAAAAATGGGGCGAGATTACGCCCAGCAGCAATGGAAATATCATAGGAGGCATCATACACGACGCCTAAAAGCATAGTAACCTTGATGTTAAAGCTCAACAAACTACCTAGTACAGAGCTGCCATCCCAAACCTTAAACACCCAGCCGAACAAGTGGTCTCAATTTATGAACATAAAAAGAATGATTCTCACCTTGCTTCAGGCCAAATTCTTCTTGGTCATCAACCTCCAAACTCAATCGCCACCAACGCAACTACCAACACTAATTACCATTCTCAACCGGCACTGCGCTGTGATTCTAAGTTCTTTGGTTGATTGACCGCAACCATGTCTTTATACCAACGTCAACTGGTGCCCATCAAGCCCTTGCGGCACCAATTGAAGTACGATAAATAGGCTGACAAAATGAACGTCAATCTTGACATACTGGGCCAACTTGCACATATTGCACCAAATAGGGATAACAGAGCAGGTATTCTAGCAAAGAAATAAGATAAAGTTAGCTGGGAGGATGTAAATAAGGAGGCGAGAGCTTATATTCTCGCTAACCTGTATAACGATGTCTTCTGAAAGGTTAAAGATTTTAAATAGGATCAAATTTATACTGCCAAAGAGACTTAGGATGCTATTGAAGTTACACTTAAGAATACGCCAGCAGCAAGCAAAAAGCTTCTGCAATCTTTCATCAACTTAAAACTAGAGACACATTCATCAACAGGGACCTATATCGAAAAGATCAATAAGATATAGGATCACTCACCATCCGTTACGGGAAACTCCCCGACGACCTGAAGTTAGTTCTTATACTTGAGCGTATCAAGACTTCCCATCCGGTACTGTATACCGATTTCTGGTATGAGATGGAAGAAGACCAAGGACACCAAGGAGCCAAAGAAAACCTACCTATTGGATTGGATTCCAAGATCTCAGTTTTCACCTCGGAAGAGATTTGGAGAGAAGTGGGCTCGAACCTCCAAAGAAGCCAACAGGAGTCAGAGCCATGTTTAGCAACATGGCCAGAAGCTTATCAATCTGATACTTGACGACAATGATCCGACTGCGCGATTGTCCACCAAGCCAACATGAGAGTATCCACAAATCAATGTGTGGGATACGTTGTCCTCACTTGAGACCCAAGAAAGGAGGATGATTTTCGTGTTAATATCCTCCTTTGTTACATGGTTAGGCTAAGGTGTGATGTTACATCCCTCAAGCATCCACTTTAGGTTTTACGTGCTGTTCAAAGAATCACGTAAAGACCAGCATAAAAGAAGCTAGAACCAGCAGATAAATAGGAGAACCATACAAGTTTTAGCCTCAAACTCAAATTCCCAAGTCGTCAAGTGATATACGTATTTTTACATATAGACTATAACGTATATCTATACCTACTTGTATAAAGTTAATATAAATTAATTAAAATATATAAAATCATATAAGATTTCTTAATTTAGAAAAGAATTTTCTAAATTTTATAACTTTATTATAAATCTTGTAAAAAAAAAAATTAATATTAAGCTTTAAAAACCTTAGGTTAAAACTACTTAAGCACCAAGTCTTTCCTTTGGCTTCGTGATACAACAACCAATTCTCAAGGATCTAGGTTTGACGGAGAATCTCCGAGGTACTCACAGTTCATAATTTAAACAGCTTTACCAGCGCATCGTAAATCTAGAAACAACATCATCAACATATGATGACGCGGTGTTACATGTCATTGACCCCAAAGTTCGTCACGAGACTACCATCTGCCCATTCTATGTGGGACCTCGTCCAGACTAGAAAGACCCCCACGCTGTTAAACTTGACTGCTAGTGAGTCAAATCAATCAATCACTCGTCACTGGTACATCGCAAAGCGCGGCATCGTCCTAGCCTCAGCGATCGCCTTGGAGCCGGAGATCTAGAAATCACCATCACTCCACTTTGTGATCCGCCGGCATAGAGTCCAGTACTGTAACTACCGATTCACATTGTCAACACGCAGGAGCCTCAAATCATGTGGCTAGAGTATCACTTTTTTTTGATGATTTTAGTTTCAGACCGGAGATTTGTTATGCTCCGATTGCGTCCTAATATCTCGATGTTCCCTGCTATTGGGTTGCGATGAATGCTAGGTACCTGGCTTTCTGCATCTGGCTCACCGAACGGGCTGTTTAGACACAACATCTGCAGACCAAAGGATGAAGCTAGTGCAACTTGTCAGAAGGACCACCGACGTCGGCGTCTCGGTCGAGGACGGGGTACGTCGTAATCCGTAATTGCTGAATCTATTGGCCAGCAGTACTAGACACTGTCGTAATTACTGCCTCACGAAGAGCAATCGATCAGGCACGGTGGGAAAGACTCGGCATTGTGTTCTGTGTTACCAATTCATGCATAGGACGAAATGCCATCGCCCGCTGGACGACATGGGCAATCCCTCCGGCTGGAACTCCAGAGTGTTGAACAAGACGTTTGTCAAAGAAATTCGTGACGCCATGTGTATGTTCCACCAGCCTGATCACAGATAGGACATCTCCGTGTGTAGGGATCTTCCCCGGACTCCAGATCATAGCCTACAGGTTACCTATCTACTCCGCAATTCATTACGTTGATCTTGGGATTTCCATGAGTGAATGGAACTCAGCATCTGCATGAACCAGGACCAATAAAGAGTCCCCGAGATAAGGTCAAAGAGTTTGAACAAGGAGACGGCAAATCAGGGTCGCTCGCATAGGGATGGACCTGCATACCTGAGGAAATAGTTGCAGGCGGAGGTGATGCGAGCCAATACCATCCCCAGCCAGATGTATCAGCCGCTGTGGAGAAAGATCATTGCGAGAACCCGGGGTTTCTTGTCAGGCGACCTCTTAGCACTCAAAAAGTTGACAAGTCTCAGAATAGTTTTGATCTTGAGAAACACCAACAATTTCGCGTGTTGAGATAGGTGTCGTGTTGTGGTTCATGACTTGTCAGCCGGTGGATAGATATCTCAAGTTCTTAGTCTATTTCCAGAGAGTTGGGGATGAAAACTGCCTCACTCAATTGCCACGTGAAAATGACAACCATTTCAGAGAACAAGCGGATCATCTTGGTTAGTATGTCATTGATAAGTGATCGATAGTGTTGCGATAGCAGTGTACGACTTTGATGGTGTCATGATTAAATGTTACAGCTTCACAGTTTTTTCAGTTTGACACATGACAGAATACAGAATCGATCACTCTATCTCCAGAAATAATCAGTCAGCCTAGAACTGAGACATGATCAACAATAACAACATTTCTTCAGGGTTGTTTTTTTGGTATCAAAAGCAAAAAGACAAGAATAAGCTTGTACATCATTGCCATACTCAGTAGTTGAATCGTGTGGCAGATCAATGATCAACGACCCTGTATGTTGAAGACTGGTCTAATAATTCAAACGATCGAGAGTCAGATTGCCCATGTCTCCTAATTAGAGCATCATAGATAACATCAGCTCGGCTCGAGTTTGAGGAATTACATACGGAGTATTGCTACCTCAGATACGCGTCCGTCCTGGAGCGTTGACCATCTCCCCACCCCGATATTCCGGGATGAAGGGCACCATTAAAGAACTGATGACAAAGGAAAGCGAGCCTAAGGCGGCCCGCGGGCTAGCAGCATCGCATCACGCAAGGGCTGGCGCTGGCGCTGGTGTACATAATGCCAGCGTAACAACGCAAATGGGAGCCCGGAGTGGCCCGTGAGATGTCGGCTCCCATCATACCCAACTTGGCTTCGGGGTGAGTGGTCCGAGAGATCGTGAGGCGTCATCCATTATAAACGGTTATTGGACGCAGTAAGAAGAATCCCAGGTTGGGGTTATTCCAGATTGGGTCAACGATGATTGATATTGGGGTCCATGAAGAAGTCATGTCCACCTCCTGAGCTGTAGTGTTGGTTGGCTGGACCAATGAAATGTCTCATAAAATCGAACCAACAAGGCCTCGAGCCTTACAGATTATTACTGTCTATGTCTGCAAGACGTAACGAAAGCGTGAAAAAGTCACACTTGTTGGTGTCTATGCATGTCACAATGGATTTCAGCTCTCGGTGAAGTGCCAAGATGCCGAGTTCCATTGTTCAACTAAATAAATCGTCAGTGAAGAGATTGATCATGGATGCCCGGTCAATGTGTGAACAGACGTTATCACATCGACAAAGCGCGATATCCCTGTGCAGCCATCCTCCCCGGAGCAAGGGTCTTCACAACCTGGTATATAGGTTCATATATTCCTTGAAAACCCTTACTGGCGATTTATTTTTACAGTATGTTATCAGAAACGAGGAGATACAAAGTAGACACATTATTGTTTGTATTTCTTCTTGATCAATACAAATCATCGGCAAGTCGGACATCAAGAGATGTGAATGAGGCTGCGCTAGTAGTTTGCGCAGGGATATGGAGGTTGCATGGAGAGAGGCGAGGGTGGAGAAGCGAAGTGGAGAAGAACGGACGCTTTACCGAGAAGGCAAAGACATGGTACGAAAAGGGTTCAGGCTCATTTAGGATGGTGGTTGTGGATTGGATATTCAAAGACCCTTGTAATTCAGTAAAGGTGTTGTAGGATTTTGGACTCGTTCAATCCAATTTGACGGGTGAGACTCAGAGACTCGAACATTTGAGGGGCTTCATCCTTTTGTTAAAGTCAACGCCCCCCCACTCTCTACCCGCACCCACGTTCCCCAGACCAAGCTCCGTCTTTCTTCAGTTCCGTCCATCCCACGCTTTGCTCTGCGAATGAAGCTTTTGGTAGAGTAACTATTCTAAGTTACTTGCTTCTTTTGGTATTCGAGACTCTTTGGTATCTCGAGTATCGTGTTGCTTTGCTTTTGCTGAGCGTGCCTGACCTATTATTACTGTTTCTTATTTGTGGTGTAAGCCCGTTTCATCTCTGTTCCTGATTATCTCAGCCAGGAAAGTCACTCAACTTAGGCTGTATTCTTCTCAAGTACCTCATCCTGTTGTTCCGTCTTCTGTTTCTCTCTTCTCTTACCTACTCCTCGGCTTCCAACATACTTCTGTCACACTTGTGTTGCATTCGTTGCACATCTACGAACTTCGTCTCAAGGTAGGTAATTATATAACTTTCTTTACTTCATCCTTTCTTTCTTTCTTTCTTTCTTTCTTTTCATCTCATCTGCCCCTCTGCATCTATACCCTTGACCGGCGCCACTTCAAACAGCAAGGACCGCACTTGGGCACGTCTACCTGTACCACGAAATCACCACAGGCTTCGAATCGGATCATTGCATGTGAGCCACGAGAAAAACATGGAATTGTCGTTGTCTACCACTGGTTATATCATATCCAATACTGGGCCCAGCCCCTTTGCCTCCGTCTCTGCCGTGTGTCGTTCGACTTTGCTCTGCCCGCCGGACGACAATGAATTATACCTTCTTGAAACGCTCGTCCAAGGATGATCCTGTCCATCATCAGTCAAAACTTTCGTGTTCCTGCCGAACGTTACACATAAGTAACCAAGGACCTCAAATCAACTCCATCATCTGGACATGCCTGGTTATACAAAAGGAACAAGCCTAGCTCGGCGCCGCAACAACACCTCGGCCACTATCATGTCTGTTATCTTCTCTCCACATCATGAGATATATAGGCCAGGAATACGACAACTCACAACGTTAAATGACCAACTTTTAAGATGGTCTTTTCGGCATCATCCCGTCTCCAGTCTCCAGTCATGGTCCCACATCCCGGCCTTCCCCAAGCTGGCCCGTCCTTCATTGATCCACCTCAATAGCATTCAATCCATATTAGCCGCAAAAACACGCGACAATCATTGTCTTCCGCTGCTAACATTAAGGGACCAGTTCAGCTCAAAATTGACCCCATTAGTTTGGCTCCAAGGTCAAGTCTGGTTTTTTATCGTGCGCCGACCTTTTGTTGTTTGCGACTCTTGGCCGTACAGACTCACGCTCGACGACATCGATTACCCCTTCGGTCATGCGTTGACTGCAGAGTCCTATCAATCTGTAGGGGTCTTGACGAAGTAATTATACGATTTAATTCCGTCCAGTCCCACTCTCGCGAATCCCGGCCATCACGACCCCGCTATCTTCGGCGACAAGCCCAACTGCCACGCTTTGCGACTCTAGCGATTACCAACCGTCATCTTTGAGCCTTGGCCTACCATTGCCTGGTTGGTGGATTCTTAGCCTGTCGCCTTATAGCACGGCTCGACTTGCTTGAGTTTTTTTCTCAACGTACACATCGCATCGGTTTCGCTTCGTAGGCTTCCTATTCTAACATTGGGTATGGCCTCTGTTATAGCAAATAACGTGAAGCCGACCCTTCCCATATCTCCGGTCAGCTCCGGCGCAATGGGAGCTCAGAATATATCGCCTCGCGATACTGCGCGTCCTTCAGGCCGCGGGCGACGAAGAAGTCGCTCACCCGGAGATAACGGCGCAGAACAGGTTGTCAAAGCAGAGACACACCAAGATGGACCAAATGGCGGATCTTCTAACTCGGACGGTCCTGGTCCTGCCAGGAAACGAAGAAGGAGCCGAAAGGGTCTGGACAAGAGATTTGAGTGCAGCGCTGAAGGATGTGGGAAGAGCTATTCGAGAGCGGAACATCTGTATGTCTCGAATTTATGCAACACTCAGATCCATACTGACATACAACAGATACCGCCATCAACTAAACCACAACTCTAAACAGACGTACCACTGTACTTTTCCTAACTGCACACGGACTTTTGTCAGAGGAGATCTTCTCAAAAGGCATATGGACCGACATGCCGCGAAAGGCTCGCAACTCAACCAGAGAGATTCTATTCTGGCACAATCCATAGCTCCAACTCAACAACCTCACCCTCCTAACTTCAGTCGGAATAATTCTATCGATTACTCAAGGCCGCAGCAAACAAACATGCCTTACCAAACACCACCAGTTCCAACACCTAACCCATATTCGCCCTTGAATAGTACTCCTACAGGCATGTACCCGAATGGAGCCATACCGAATGGGATGGATAGTTACATGTCTCCAACCCAAGGTTATGATAATCGTACGCCGCAGCTTAGCCAACCACAGTCTCCTTCAATACCGCAAAGGTCGTCCATGTCTGCCGGCAATGCACAATTCAACATGATGTCTCCTATTGCAAATCAACAAGGGTTCCCAAATCAACAGAATATGTCGCAGACCAATTTTGTCAGCCAGCAAAACGTTATGCCCATGACTCTACCTCCCGCTCAGTACTCCAACGGACAAAATGCTACCGCAGTTACTTCTGCGGAATATTCAGAGCCAGGAACTACTCAACCTAGCGAAATGATGATGCTGGATCAGATGGCCATGCCGGCAACCGTTCCTGTCTTTGGAGAAGGAGATAATATGAACAAGTCACCTTATGTCGGAATGCCTGAGGACTTCATGGCTTACCTCTTTAACTCTCCCAGTCAAGCCATGACACCAGTGATGGGCCCAAACTACACAAAGTCAGTAGCTACTGAAACATATCGGAAATCATACTAATCTGTTTTTAGTTATGCGGAATTGCAAGGGAATCAATTCAATATGAATCTTTTGGGAACAGATAATTCACTTGAGTACTTTCCAAGTGCTCCTCAGCAAGTCATGGCTGTCAACAACCTCCTCGATCAACAGGTTCCAGAAGCCACGATATCCGAGGAAAAGAGCCAGGAGCTGTTTGACTTTATCAAAGAACGATTCCATGACAACAAGCATGCCCCACCTGACCGTCAATGGGCTGACCTGCTTGAAGGCGATCGATCAAATGGCGAGCATATGTTGAGTAAGAGGATGATGCAGGCTTACATCGGCTCTTATTGGTATCATTTCAGCGACCAGATGCCTATTCTCCATAAGCCTACATTCTCCCCTGACAAGACGCCAAATCTCTTGCTTCTGGCGATGATGGCTATCGGAGGCGCCTGTCTAGACAGGACACATGGGCAGAAGGTAACTAGAGCAAGCGCCCAACTCTCGAACTTCCTTGCTTGGTATCTTCGTTGGGACATCTTCATGGACGTCAGCTTCAGGCCACCTGCCAAGCTGTGGATTTTCCAAGCTTTGATTCTCCTTGAATTATATGAGAAGATGTTTGCGACAAGGGAACTCCACGAACGGGCCCACATTCATCATGCGACCACTATCACTTTAATGCGACGAGGACGATCTCTGATCGGCAAATCTGCATTGGACTCTCCGCCAAACCCTCGCGACGGGTCCAACGGGTCCAGGCAGTCCTCTACGTCAAGCTCAACGGGAACAGCTGATAAATGGTGGGAGCACTGGGTCACAAACGAGGCGACCCGGCGTGCAGCATTTGCAGCTTTTATTGTTGATTCGATCCATGCTACGATGTTTGGTCATTCGGCTGTCATGGTCGCTCACGAAATGCGACTCCCACTTCCCTGTGATGAGTCTATGTGGCGAGCCGGAAGCAGTTCTGAAGTTTGGAGAATTGAGTCAAACTTGATGTCAAATGGGATCAAGCCAACTTCATTCCTGGAAGGTCTCAAACGGACTTTGAGCGGTCAAGATGTCCACACGACTTCATTCGGCAGAACGGTCCTTATGACAGGCCTATTGAGCGTCTCGTGGCACATGCACCAGCGGGATCTTCAGGTCAACGTCCTGGGCGGTGGCATCATTCAGGCCTTGGGTGGTCGTGACCGATGGCGCGCTACACTCACTCGTGCTTACGACACTTGGAAGGCTGATTTTGATAAGCATCTTGAACGAAGCGAGGCAGCCGATCCATATCGAGATGATGCTACTAAAAGGCAGGAATTCAACGTCGTATTTGAAAGTCGCACAGTTTTGCACCATCTGGCACACATGGCTATGCATGCTGATATTGTGGATTGCCAAATGTTTGCTCGAGCAAAGCGTCTACTTGGTCGAACGATTGGGCCTCAGGAGTTTAATAGTGCTCAAAGGCGAATCAAAGACCATTGGGCTCACTCAGCAAGGGCGAGAGATGCTGCCTTCTACGCTATCAAGTTCCTCTGCTCAGTGCTTGCACCCGATCAAGTATCTGCAGCACATGCGGGTGGATACCACCTCGATGAGCCTTATGACGCCCGCGACGACGTGCTCTTGAATCGGCCGTGGGTGATGTACTTCGCCGCCCTGGTTGTTTGGAGTTATGGATTCGCGCTCGAGGGACCTTGTCCCAATATTCCGCTGCCAACCACAAAACAAGAGAAACTGCAGCATATGAGAGACTACTTCATCAAATTTGGTGGTATTGACAGTCCTGGTGCACTACAGGGTCGATCGGGAGTCAACGCGAATACGGCCCTTCTCTTGGTCCTCAAAGACACATTTCAGGTATTATCTTTCAAACTTCAAGTTCAATTTCAAGCAGTAACTAACATGGCACTTAGACAACACGTTGGGAGTTGCTCCATGAAGGTTCAGCGCTATTGAGTAACTGCATTGTCCTTAACCAAGGCGGGACGATTGATTAGAATGGCGATACTCAATTCACAGTTTCAAGCAGGTGTGCGAATGTTGGGAAGTAACATGATGGTTAGCTATGCCCATAGGGCACAGCTAACAAGAGGGTGCTTGAATGATATTCCTCACAGCTAGAGGAGGATGAACAGCAAGTACGACGGATATAAAAGGATAATGGCGCATGGATTCAAGAGGTTTTACAATTGGTATGAGACATGATGGATACAGAACGGCATGGTTTACTTAGATGGAGTATGCGGCTTCTTGCTTTTGTATTTTAGAATACCCCTAGTGTCGTTTTGCACAATATGATGGTTTTCAGGCGGGATGGCTGAGAAGAAACCGCTTCGATTGTATGTCTAAAAGACCAAGATGCGCATGAACGGAATTGTGAAGTCCCCGATATAACATCAGCCCCAATTCGAACACCTTGCATCAAAATCAATCAGTTCAAGACATGGCCATTTGCGAGACTCTCCTCCAAAGTTAAGTTTGCATCGTGAAGAAGAGCCGTCAGCTCCTCTCCAGCTGCCACATCCTCCATCTCTTCGTCCTCATCCTCCTCCTCATCATCATCTTCGCCAGTGTATGGCATTTCTCCTTCCGGATCAGTTTCAGAGTCTATGTCAATCAGAGCGCCATATGGCAAGAAAAAATCGTTTGGCAAAAGGTCGTCCTCCATATTTGCGACTTGCTCGAGCGTCGCACCTTTCCAGAACGCTGTAGGACCGGCAGGCCCGTGGACATCGTAGTCACTGCACTCGATATTAATGAATCGTTGAAAGCCAGGGGTTTTGGTACTGTACCTATCGAACCAGTTACCCACAACGCCTCGAGCGGAACGTACGCCTCCAATCTGAACACCCTCACTGCGCCAACGTTCGACACCATGGAATACTGAAAAGGTTGTCCATCTCACCTCGCCTTCTTTTGTTAGGCGAGCAGTGCCTTTGACGTTGAATGTGCTCATGTTAGCTCCAGCTGTATCTTAGCTTTGGTTGGGGGAGGGAGACCCGCTACTTACCTCGGATATTTGAGTTGGCATTATCGTCAAATGAATCATCCAGAGAACGAGACACGCCTCGGAAATGAACCACGGGTAGTCCTTGGCCGTCATCCGGGCCTGGTTCTTCTATAGATGTGACATGGATTTTCATCATGATGATGCGAGTTGCCTCACCCACATCGAGTGGTGGGCGCAGTGCGTCAGGAGTGATGAGTTCGGGATCGCCAAAATTGAAGGCGAAGAAGTCGCTATAATCAAGAAAGCACACAATCTGGAACCTTATCTGTCAGCTTAGCTTTCGTAAATAAACAAAAAGATACGAGAGTATCGGGGGGCCAACGAACGCGGTACCATGTGCCTGTGACTCCATAGGGGTCGCGGGCCTCAAGTGAAGAAATGTCACGAGGCGGAGGAGCCATGAAACTGTTTTGGAATGACCCAGAGAACGGGCTATCCCAGATCTCAGCAAATATCCGTGCAATCAGGCGTTTTGCGCCAATGTTGTGACCCAGAACGATGAGAATAGCTTCCACCTTTTCCCAGTCGACCGCGAAAGTGCCATCGTCTTTAAATGGTCCCCATCCCGTATTCTGAGTGAACTGACGCAAGTCATAGACCTTTGAACAAGCATAAGGGTAGGTTTTCATAGATCGTAAGCGGCCAACATTGAGAATAGGCCTTGAATAGAGACAGTGAAGGTGGGCGCTCTTTTGCTGGAGAGTCCTGTAGCCGTCATCACATGAGGTCGGCGCAGATGTACTGTCTCGCGTGGGTTGGCGGCGCAGACGGTTGAAAAGAGATGAACCTTGGAGGAAAGCCTCAGCAGTATCATCTCGAGAGAAAAGACTTTGAAGTAGAGCGACGTTGCGCGATGGCGCATGGGTCTTGGAGAGATTGATGGCTTCGTCGTGAGAAGGCGAAGCATTTTTTAGAAGACGAGTGACTGTGTCGTGTACAAATTCGAGTTCAGATTTCTATATGGGCTATTAGATCACTCTTCAAATAGAATGTGAAGTGAGATTTGTTATCGCGTCTTACCTCTGGGTTGTTGCATATACTTTCAAGCTTAACAAAGTCTCGAATCTCTTGCTCGTAGTTCAGATTCAGGTTACTTGGTTCATCCTGAAAGGTAAGTTAGGGTTCTATAATCTCTGAGAGAATACATACCAGTGCGTTCAGATAGACATCTCGATATAACTTGTGGTTCACTTTGGTTACTGTCTGAAAGGCCTTACACACGCGGGGCAGTATAACTAGGTCGGCTGGCGCTATCCACTGCAATATGTTGTGCAGTATTTCAGCAGGAAGCTGCAGAATCGGCGGGGCAGCGTTGGATTTATCCATCATGTGATCTCTTGTGCAGTTTCGCTGTGTTGTTCTTGAGAATATGAAGATTGCGAGATGAGGCTGCCATGTAATGACGATATACAAAGGCTTCTGACGTTACTTCAGTCCATGTACATCGGACTTAACGTGCGGAGCTTGTGTGGGGGTGGCCGTCTTGCATAATCAACCATGAGCTTACCCTATAGATGATTTCTACTTATAGTTTTATTGCATTCAGTCAAAAAGAACAAATGATGGTTTGATTTATCTATTGTATATCTATTCTAGGCTCCTCTTGAAATTTACTCGGATGTCTATCGGCCGTAGGACTACCGTTACAACTTGGCATTGATATTACTATCAATGTTGACCTTACCATGCTCAGCCGTAGCGAGAAGGATATTATCTGACTTCCTTCGCATTGTTCCATGCAGAGAAGCCAGTTTCTTTCCAACTTGAGTGATCGAACACTCTATCAATATCTCTGTACCAACTGGCACAGGCCGCATATAAGTGACGTTAAGTGTCCTGCTCACGCCCATGTGTTGCCAGAAGCCAGGCTTGTTGACCAGAGCAAGGGGTAATGTCGTACACCAGTCAAAGAGTGTGGCCGCGCAACCGCCGTGCAGGTTCTGTAGCCTGTTGCAATTGTCAGGCTGAACTGTATATGAGAATACACAGGATGGGTGAGGTCCTTCAGCATTGGTGGACACAAGCTTGAGATGAGGGATGAGGGTGTTCATCCAATCCTAGACTCAATGTTAACAATTGGGTTAAGCTTGTATCAGGCAAGAAACTTACTCCTTGCTTAGAATGACCGCTCCCATTTTGTGAAAGCTGAAGCCAGACTTTGACCTTTTCTTCTGGACTGCCTTCTTTCAAGGTCTTGCGATGGTTATCTGTTGCTTTGGTTTCGGACATGTTGACTCTGTTGTACAAGGTAGTAAGTGAAGCTGTAATCGCCGAATCAAGATGGATTATCAAAATATTGACAGCAAATGTCCAAAGCTTGCCAAACACACAAAAGTTGAAAGTCTGGGGTATCACATTGAAATCAATATCTACCTTAATTTACTAACTGTCGATACCTCGGTCCGTTGTAAAGGCCAACGCTAATGCTGGTTATTGCCATTTTAGGTTAATGATCCCAGAAGCCGAGGCACTTCCATCGGCCAACCAGCCCGAACCTTATGTCGTAGTCGCATCCACTGGACCTCGCCCGTTATCGCAGCTGCACAGTAATCTGGGGTCACTAACAAATTCCACTCCACTCAAGATCTCCTGTCGCAGCTGAGCTCCATACTTACTCAACCTTCAAGTCACCACCGTCCATTGTCACTGCTCATACCTACCCTCCGTATCATTCAGGCGTCTCCTAGAGGCAATGGAGTTCGTCACGGCCCTTCGGGGCACATTCGACGAGCAGAAGCCGTCTCTCTTCGAAGTCCTTTCTGAGCAGCAGCTCAACGCCCTCCTCCCGCCAACCCTCCGCTACCTGCTCACCATCGCAACTCATCGACACCCACGATATCTTCTTAGAATACTAAACTCGTTCGATGAGATATATGCTGGCGTAATGCTGCTCGTTGAGCGCCATTACCTGCGCACCCGAGGCGGTTCCTTTACAGAGAACTTCTATGGCCTCAAGCGCGAAAAGGGTCTCCACGCCGAAGTGCCGCGCGCGAGCATGTCCTCTCCTGATATTGTGCGTGAGACATTGAAACTCACAACTAAGGACATATGGAAGAATCTCCTTGTAATTGTCGGCATTCCTTACTTGAAACGGAAGCTCGACGAGAGTTACGAGGTGAATGCGCCAAGAGCTCTTCTCGGCGCGGCATACACGCGAATGCCAGATAACCCTACTCTCCGCGACCGATTTCTATACTATTACCGATGGTTCCTGAGGAACATATACCCAAGCGTCAATGCTGGATACTACTTTGCCATGCTTGCTTTCAACGTGGCGTACCTGTTCGATGGAAGCAAATATCACAGCCCTCTCCTGTGGCTAATAGGAACACGTATACGAAGAATGTCCGGAGCAGATTACAAGGCTATTGAGGCTTTGACACAGACACCCGAGACAGGACACAGACCGGGATGGCGGTCGTTGTTAAATCCCCGTGAAATGGGACCGCGAATATTGTCAAGCTTGTCCATTCTGCTACCGACAAGTATCTTTGCCCTCAAATTTTTGGAATGGTGGTATCAATCAGATTTCGCGAAACAACTCTCACGAAAAGCGACGGAGAGCGTTGATCTGCCCCCGCCTGTGATATCGGCAGATGGCAAGGGTGGATCCAACAAGAAGAAGGCAGAAATGAAGGAGGAGGAGTCAAACGAGGGAGAAGTAATCCCTTCAGCAGAATATGCACCCATCGCCACTCCCTCGCTGCTCCCTGTATACACAGTTCCATTTCCCAGCGATTCGGCATTGTGCCCTATTTGCGTCGATGAGATCGTCACCCCAACAGCCTGTCAAACCGGTGTCGTGTATTGCTATACATGCATCCACAAATGGATTGAGGGCCAACATCAGAAACAAGAAGATTTTATGGAGTCACGCGAGGACAAGTGGGAGAGTGGCCAAGGGAGATGCGCAGTGACAGGCAGAAGGGTTTTGGGTGGAACTGAAGGCCTAAGGCGGATAATGGTATAGAGAAAACGACGTTTACAGTATACTGCATGCGTCGCGAAGGAGATTTCCTCAAAGTTGGCGTGCAATTTTCGATACCCGGGTGTCTTGAATGTCTCACCCTTTAATTGAAGCAGCTTCATCTCGTCTCAATGTGGTTCATTATCATAATTGCATCTCTCGACTTTGGAATGCATGCGCGTCTTCATGTTTCACTTAACGTCTGACTTACTTGTGTCGACACGCTATCATCGACGCCAACCGCTCAATGTCTCACTTTAATCTCCGCCGCCTTGAGGCGATTCAGAGGCCAGCCACACTCAAGCCAGAGGGTGAATGAAATGGAATGTATAAGATGGCGCACAAAGAGATCAACGCCATGTTCTCTGCGGCGAAATGCGATACCAGCCTGCAGACAATGCAGAGTTGATGCAAAGCATTGCATTCTCTCCAACAGGCCCCTCATGATGCTATTGGCTCAGCATAGAATCTCGTGGTGTCTTAGAATAGCGTCACAACTTCTTGACTACTTCGAATGCGTATGCTGTCAGACGTTTGCCAACCACTACCGAATTCCATATGCGGGTGGTGCTCGCCGTATAAGGCAATGAACCGTAAAGAATTAAAAGACGAACTGCTGCCCGCGGCTTTTGAAGATGAAACGACTCATCCTCTTCAGACAACTCTTCTACCTTTGTCTTTTGTCCTCATATCCTTTGTAAACTATAATGGCATACTCATTAACTACCTCCTTCTTAGGAGAGTCTCTCATTTCTGGTTTCGAATGGTTCAACGGCCGTGATCTTTCCAATGGATACGTACAGTGAGAAAGATTGATCTACTTCAAACTTATTCCATCACTGACTGCAGAACAGATATCAAGATCTAGAAGGTGCAGATGAATATGGCCTATACTCCGTGGACCCTTTCAGTGGAACTGTTCGACTCAGACCCGACTCAGCCAGGAAATTTGGTCCTGATCAAGGACGACCTAGTATTCGACTTGAAAGCAAGGAATCCTATCAGTATGGATTGTTCATTGCAGATTTCCAACACATGCCTATTTCCCAATGTGGTACTTGGCCAGCCTGTATGTGTTTCCTATTCAGCTTTCAACTAGACCATGACTAACACGACGGTAATAGTCTGGGCTTATGGAGCCAACTGGCCCAACAATGGCGAAGTTGATATCCTTGAGGGTGCCAACTTGGCTTACACTAATATCATGTCTGCACACACAGCCGAAGGCTGCATGCTAGACCCCGCTGACTCGAATCTTTTCTCTGGAGATCGCCGCAGCTTGGACTGTGCTGTTGGTACAGACAATGTTGGATGTGGCTTCACTCCGCCCCCCAGCGACACTTCCTCCTACGGTGATGGCTTCAACGCTGTCGGTGGTGGTGTATATGCTATGGAATGGGACTCAGAATATATCTCGATCTGGCACTTCCCACGAGGCGCAATTCCGGCTGATATCGAAGCCAAACGGCCTGATCCTAGAAAATGGGGACTTCCCCAGAGTTTGTTCGGTGGATCAAAGTGTAACGTTGACGAATATTTCAACAATATGAGGATTGTTCTGAATATTGTAAGTGATACCCACTATACTAACCGGGCATTGAACTGACTGACTTAATCAGAACTTTTGCGGCGATTATGGAGAGGGAACTTGGAGAGACTCTGAAACTTGCAGAGCTCTCGCTCCAACTTGTCGTGAATACGTTGCGAATAATCCTCTTGATTTCCAAGACGCATATTTCGATGTCAGCTACATCGATGTCTACACTCGTCTGGGCGGAGACATCCCTCCTGTTGTTCCGTCGTCAACCAGTGAGGCACCTACCGAGATATCTAACCCTTCAGCGAGCACTCCTGGCCCCAACACTCCAGTTTCAGGAAACACTAGGTTCCCGAACAGCACGTCCATTGTCACTCGTCCTAGGCCTAAGGGAGAAGCTTCTGAGACGGAAGAACCGATGACTACAACCATCTTGACTGGCATCTCTTCTGTTGTCGTGACCATTCCTGGCTCCGGAACCAATAGTCCAACTGTCAGCTCTTTGCCTGTTGCCACGGGTGGCAGTTCAGTCAACCCAGCTAAGATTGGCGATTATGCGTACCTTGGCTGTTTTGGGTCACAAGCTGGTTTCCAGACTTTCAATGAGAAAGCTGAGAGTGATGACATGACTATTGAGAAGTGTATTGACGCTTGCAATGGCCTGACTTATGTCGGTATCTTTGAAGGGTAAGTGACTCATCGGATGCTGAGGGCTACATCAACTGACTATTCCTGTAGAACCTGCTACTGCGCTTCTAAACTTGACGCCGATACACGTGCCCTTCGCAACGAATCTTCATGCAATCGTCCTTGCCCAGGAGATGATGAGCAGTTCTGCGGTGGTATGGCATCTCAGCGGCCACGAAGAAGCATTCCTCTCCGCCGAGACGCTCCCAACAACATCCTACTCACAGTTTATGCCGCCACCGCCGACGCTGGACAGCCCGATGTCCCACCTGGAATGGGCCCTGGTGTTGGTGGAACTGCAGCTGCCAGTGGTGTTACTGGAGGCTCGTCACGTCCAACTGCTGAGAGTGGTCAAGATGGCTCAGCTGCCGATGGATCGAGTGGCTCGACTGCATCAGACGGCCAAGATGGAGGTTCAGCTCAGCCGACCGCGAATGGACAAGATGGTTCAAGTGATAGCCTACCTGCAAACAACAGCCAGGCTTCTGACGTTCCCGCGGCTACTAATGTCAGAGCTGCAGTTAATACCACTGCAGTTACCGCCGTTGCAGCTCTCACTGATGCGGACGCTGATCCTGTCGTGGCTTTTAGCACTTTATCTGATGGACAGGTCCTTGAAGCAACTCAAGCTCTCCCTGAAACAGGCCAGACGGTTGTCACAAGCACTATCACTTTCTTCACCGTTCTCCCAACGGACCCTGGGTCACTTGTACCTCAAGAAAGCATCGTCACTATGAGTTACTCGTTGTGTGACTACTGCGACACTCCTACGCTGATTCAACCACCAATGACGACCAAAGTCATTGAATGCGACGGCTGTGGCACAAATGGTGAAAACACAGTCACATTGACTGTGCCCGTCCATGTCACCGTCACCGTTACTGGTACAAATACGACCCAGGCGACCGGCAACGCAGCTGCAGGCGTCGTCCCAGACCAGACACGAGAGATCCCTCCAATTGTGCCAAGCGGAATGGGAAGAAATGCAGACAATGACCCTGAAGTCACAACAATCGTGATAACATATTTGACAACCCAGCTGGTTACATATGGCACTCAAACAAAATCTGTCTCTACCGAGACGAGGACTATGCGGCGCACGGTTGTAGTCACTGTCTCTGACACCGAGACGCTGAGTATTCTACCTATTCCGTCCCCTGGAAGGCCAAATACGCCAATTAACCAGGCCACACCAACACCCGGTGCACCGGGTGAGCCAGCTGTGGTATCTGCTGCTTCATCAAGGATAGATGACTTCTTTGTTTACTTTGCTATTATGGCCATGGCAATCCTGGCCCTCTCCTTATAGACGCTTCAGGGTGTTAAGTTGATATTTGCTTCATTCTTCCTTCTCTTTCCGAGGATTCAACAATGGGAAATACACAGGATATACAAAAACATAGACATGCTTGATTATGGTAGAAGGGTACATGTTTGTTCAAAGGCAATAGCCGATTTTCTTTTGTTTGTTACGATATATTAAAGCTTAATGCACAATAATGCCAATACGATGATATTTCAAATATTTTCCCCAAGTTTTCAATGGCTCAGAAGAGAATACCTGCCTTTATTTATAAACATGTTTAAATTTGCTTGCTTAGCATTTCAAATTTCGACCACAACAGCCCTATTCTTGACCTTGCCCGAGTCGCCATACATCTGCGCAGCGTTGACCATAAGACTGCCATTGTTACTGCCAGGTCCAGACATGAGCCACTTCCACGCCACGCTGTGAAGGCCCTGGATCACAAGACGCAGATAGTCTAGCCAAGCTTCGTTAGGGATAAAGTCTCGGATCATACCGCGACGAGGCCGTGACATGATACGTTCATATGTCTGTTGGAAGGTGTCGAAGAAGACTGACTCTTTACCGTAGCCAAAGTGGACGTGGCCGAAGACGTGAAGGCGGGGCTTTACGCGCCAGACTTCACGGAGGAGATTGCTGTCGCCGAGACCAAGATCACGGTGATGTTTCTGAGCATGTGTGAGTCGAAAACTTGCCATGTTCGAATAGTTAGAATCTTACCGGAGGGCAATGGGTGACTAGAATATCGGTTTGCGGAGGGACCTTGCTCAACCAAGGATGTTTATCTTCAGTATATTGAAAGCTAGAAGCATTGTTTAGTTAGTTACCGGGGTATATAGCTCCATCATTCATAGACATACGCAAACTCTTTGGGGCCAATGCTTGGTATATCAGGAACACCAAAGATATTGACTGTTCGACCTTTGATCTTTTGCACCGTCAAGGCGCTCTCGAGATAATGGAGACCCTCCATGTCAGGCTGAGCACCTGAGCGCGCATCCTCCTCATGACGACTTTTGATGTCGAACCAACTATCATGATTACCTGCAACGACGACCTTGACGGGGTGAGGCTGTTCGCGAAGCCAATCGAGCTGTTTCTGAATATCTGCTACAGTACCCGAATCTGTAAGGTCTCCTGCATGAATGAGAATGTCACCACTGGGAACGTCGACTTTGAGATCGTGTGTGTCAGAAATACACACGACGCGGATGGCAGGCTTATCACGCGGTGGGAGAAAGGGACGACCACGGAGGAGAAGTACAGCGTGATAGAAAAGAAAAGCGAGATATGTCAAAGGTGATGAGATGAGGTTGTCGAGGAGAGTCATGGGTTCCCAATGGTTCCTGCGACGAAGGCCTAGCCAGGAGAGGAGACCCATGATGGGCGTGTATGAGGTAGTTTGAGCTCAATTGACCCAGAGGCGAAAGTTGTGATATCTCAGTAGTTGAATGAATGAGTGGAGAGCTATAGCTGTTGATGAGCTAGCTGTAGCTGTCGATAGCTTGAGATGAGAATAGTCTGGAAGGTGTGGAGTGAGCTGTGTTGGTGGTGACGAAAGCGGTCACTATAAACGGCCGCAGTGACGCTAGCTTGACAGCATGGCCATGGGAGATTTTTACTGGGCATGATATTCTAAAAGAAATTGATATAAAGCGTCAATATTATACACTTGAGTAGGAAATACATTATTGAGAGTATTACTCGCATATATTCATTTTTCCTATTGAGAAGCTCTAAGAGATATTCACAACTGGATATGGTCATGCTAAAACCAACTTTTTCGACATGTGAAAGCGATGTTTCAAGCCTTGAGCTACATCTACATCAGTAACTCTCACAAAGCAAGTTATAGCAAATGAAGGATAGAATCTGTGCAAAAACAACTGAATAATCATAGTCAGTATATCAATCACTTCAGTGAATAGCATCATATCATATCATATGCATCTACTATATATACCTGATACTGCGTACATATAATGACATCCAATGTCCCAAGCACAGACAGACAGGCCCCCATATTCTTGGCCAAGTTGGGTGGTGACGTCGCTTAATGTGCCAATCTCCCCACCACAGCAGTGAAGCTCCAAGCTGAAGCTCCCCTCAGCTGGGCTAGGATCTTAACTAAAGCTTGTTTCTCCAACTTTTTGCCCATCGTCATCGACCCAACCTCATTGGATTGGATGCCTCAATGCGGAACAGTACAGTACATATCAGCAGTATTCATTCCTATCCCTGTTTTTCTCTTTGTCTCATCTTGTCTCATTTCTGTGTCGATAACCTCTTCTCGCCCTTTCACTCCTCATTTTCTTTCTCTTCCTTCAATCTCTAGGTTATAGCATATGGTCAACCTATGCTAAATATGTCCAATCTAAAGGACCTGTATGGCCAATCCGGCGATGAGAGCCAGACAAGCAACTTTGGGTTAGCACGAGACAAGCATCGATTGAGCACAACTAACAATATTCAGCGTCGACTTTGTCATTCGCTACAAGGTCCCTCCCTCAGGTAAATAATACTCCTACATAACCTTCACGCAACTAACACGCTACAGAGTGCGCCGAAGCTGAAGCCGGTTTTGTCCAGCTCATCCAAGCCCTCACCACCGTTGGTCTGGCTACCGAAGTTCGTCACGGCGACAGCAACTCCCTACTCGTATTCGTCAAAGTAGCATCTCCCGATCTCTTCGCGAAGCAAGTCTACCGCGCCCGTCTTGCCGACTGGCTGCACGGCGTTCGAGTCTCAGCTCCCCATAGCGATGTCAAACAAGCCCTCCAGGATGAGCCTGTAGTTGAAGCCGAGCGCCTGCGCTTGATCTATCTTATGATCACGAAGCCACGCAATGAAGGAGGTGCTGGAATTACCCCTTCTAATGCTAAGTGGAAGTACGTTGAGTCCGTATTTCCTCTGCACAGTCACAAATTCAACAAGAATTGGATCAAGAAGTGGAGCAGCAAGTATATCCTGGAGCAGAGCGACATCGACGACATTCGAGATAAGTTTGGTGAAAGCGTTGCCTTCTATTTCGCTTTCTTGCGATCCTACTTCCGCTTCCTCGTCATGCTCTCCGGCTTCGGCTTTATCGCGTGGCTTCTACTCGGCCAATTCTCTTTTCTCTATGCCTTACTCTGCGGTCTCTGGTCTGTCGTTTTCCTCGAGTACTGGAAGAAGCAAGAAGTCGGCCTTGGCGTAGAATGGGGTGTCCGAGGTGTGTCCAGCATTCAGCAAGCGAGGCCTGAATTTGAATGGGATAGAGAAGCTGAGGACCCTATCACTGGCGAGGTTGTTAAGGTGTATGAGCCTATGAAGCGCATCAAGACTCAATTGCTTCAAATCCCTTTTGCTCTGGCCTGTGTTATTGCCTTGGGTGCTTTGATTGTAACTTGCAACTCCCTCGAGGTTTTTATTAACGAAGTCTACAATGGTCCTGGCAAGCAGTATCTGGTAAGGATGACACTCATTGCTTCCACCGACATAACTGACTGGTTTCCAGGGTTTCTTGCCAACTATTCTTCTTGTCCTGGGCACTCCCACCATCTCCAGCTTGCTTATGAGCGCTGCTGAGAAATTGAACTCGATGGAGAACTATGCTACTGTTGATGGTATGAATCCAGCTGTCCTTTTAAACATATTCGAGACTTACCTCTATAGCCCATGACGCTGCTCTCATTCAAAAGCAGTTTGTCCTCAACTTCATGACTTCCTACATGGCACTGTTCTTCACAGCATTCGTCTACATCCCATTCGGTCATGTCCTGGTCCCCTTCCTCGAGTTCTGGAGAAAGACAGCCCAGGTTGCCACCTTCAGTGAGAAGCCGCTACCGACACGAGAATTCCAAATCAACCCCGCTCGTATTAGCAACCAAATGTTTTACTTCACCGTCACGGCTCAGATCGTCAACTTTGCTACCGAAGTTGTGGTACCTTACCTCAAGCGAGAGGCGCTCGAGAAGGCCAAAGCTCTCAAGTCCCAGCCAAAGGTCCAGGACGATCACGAGGAGGAGGCCGAGTTCCTTGAGCGTGTTCGAAAGGAAAGCGCTCTCGAGGTGTACGATGTCTCGGGAGACTACCGTGAGATGGTCATGCAGTTCGGTAAGCCGACGTTAGAAATGTTCTTGACACTCAATATCTGACCCGTGCATAGGTTATGTCTCCATGTTCTCAGTTGCTTGGCCACTTGCTGCTTGCTGCTTCCTCGTCAACAACTGGGTTGAGTTGAGATCCGATGCTCTCAAGATCGCCACCGGCAGCCGACGACCAATTCCATGGCGAACCGATTCAATTGGGCCCTGGTTGACGGCTCTAAGCTTTATCTCTTGGCTCGGCAGTATCACTAGCTCTGCTATTGTATATTTGTGCAGTGGCGCCCGAGGCAATGGCAACCATGGTGAACCCTCTCCTATCAAGGCCTGGGGTCTCCTCCTTAGCATTCTTCTAGCTGAGCATTTCTACCTGGTTGTTCAACTGGCTGTCCGCTTTGTTCTTAGCAAGTTGGATAGCCCTGGCCTGCAGAAGGAGCGCAAGGAGCGTTTCCTGATGAAGAGAAAACTCCTTGAGGAGAACATTGGTCAAGGCGCATCAGAAGATTCTGCCGTCCCAGGCATTGAGCACAGTGAGAAGATTACTCGCGAAGCTTTGGAAGAGGAGGCACGAAAGACATCCATCCGAGGTCACGGAACGCCAGAGCAGATGTAAGTGGATTTGAAGATGATATTGTCACATTTACTAATGGATGGTATAGGTTCTGGCAACGCCAGAGAGGTATGAATGAGACCATTGATGTTGGACGGAGAATGATTGAACAGCAGGTAAGACATCGAGGATTCATGGCTCAAGTTAAAAATTGGCTAACCATTTATATAGAAGGCTGCTGCTGAAAAGAATGGCAATGCCAAATCTGCTGTGCCAAGTATGAAGGCCGCCTGAATTGCGTTGTAATTCAAGGCTTGAAGCAAATGGAACATGGTCTGGAGGAAGACAGAGATTCGGTAAGATGAAATGATGGTTATGGCGTACGAATGGTAACGAGCTCACGATTAGTATGGATTGGATGAGATAACATTGCTCTGTTGGTAAAAGGAGTGCCTGTGCTTTGAATTGAAAGTAGTTTGCAATTTTATCATTTTCAAGATCCTTTTCTTTCTGCCTCAGTCATGACGAAGAATGAAGATCAAAATAGGCAGACACGCCACAAGAATGCCATGGCAAGGCATTCATGACAAAGAGGACCACTAACGCACTTGTGTCACTATAGCAGGGCGGAGGCTGTGCCGCATGAAGATCGCTGACTTAACAACGCCGCGGCTGAAAAGTTTTGAGAAATAAAGTGAACAAGAGAATGGAAGAAGCGGTCCCGGTGGCTCATGTGATCGACTGATAATTATCGTATCTGGAAGCTGTTCAGGTGTTGATCATTGATAGTTTTTTGTGGCTGGCCGATCATGATAACAAGAGCGAAGACTTTGGTAAAATCAAGGTTCAACCTAAGTCGTTGATAAGACTTATCGATCATGTGATTGAGTTCTAGAAGATATTGTTCACAAACCTTAGGGTACTCCCGTCACAGTGGCCCATGTCTCAGATCACCCACAGCAGGGCTAACTAGGCAATCATGAGCTGCAGTTTGCCTTGATGATATCCATTGTAATCAATTAAAGCCTTGAATGATCAGCATTGTCAAGACCATATCCGGGCCTGCATTGTTGCTGACCCAAGTTTTACCCCATTCCATGATCGTCGTGATCCACCTTTTGGTGTTTCGTTATGGGGCTTCGAGGCTACAAACATGAAAGGTGATTTACAAAGACAAGGGACAAAGTAAGGACAAAGAAACATCGGTATAATCTCATTGTTGTGTTACTGATTAGCTGCTATACGAATCTCTGACACCGTTCGCAAACAGTTACGTTTCTGTCGCTGCTGTGGTAACTCGATCTATGTCTGACTACCTGTGTAGTTTCATCAGCTTTACCATTTTGGCCAAAAAGAGCTCTCGGTCAAGATGTCTTGTTCTGACTAGTCATATATTTCCCCTGGCTATCATGGCTTTACCGAGAACATCGACCGAGAAGAATTTGATTAAAATTTCCACTGCCTGAGTGAATAGTGAATGAGGATGATAATCTGCCGCATGAGGCCATAGACAGTCCCCCAATCCCATTGCGCAGACCTGTCAACGTGGGCGGCGGCAAGTGGAGCAACTCCGCCTTTTTATCGTTCTGAAAGGAAGGTGGCCCATGTCTCTCCAAGGTTAGACTCTCTCACCCCCGCTAGTTCAACCCGTCTCTTCAAGTCAACTCACTCGAGACAATAATTGCTTCGAGAACACTAGAAAACATGTCCCCAATGCTCGGGCGACCCCTAACTACACACGCTAGAGCTTCGAGGATAGAGCCATTTCCCACTGCTCTCACCGGGGCCCGGCTTCCGGTCGGCCTATCATGTAGTACACGCATCTCTGAAGCCGCATGACACCAGACAACACCCAGTTAAGGCATCGCCCTATGAGCAACAAAGAAGGAGTCTAGTCTAGGACTAGGACTATCACTGACTGCAGCCTACTGCGCTGCTGTCGATTCAAGCTCTCAGCTCGAGTGGATGCTTGTGTGCCCTGGTGAGTGCCCAGCCAGGCCATGAATGCTAGACCGCGCCATGGTCATGGTAATGGTATAGATGTAGCATCCCCATGCTGGTTCCTTTCTTTCTCTTCTTCTTTCAACCTTGCCTTCCCTTAGTCCCCAGCCTTAGTCGCTTCATGGACCGTTGCCGTTTCCTTACCCAATTCCACCCTGTCGTGTGATGATCCCCCTCCTCATTCCTTTGGCCCCCCCATCCTCGGCCCTCATATTGACTTACACGCCCACCTCATTGCTATCTACTCTTTCACCATAACATCCCTTATCGAAGTTCCAGTCAACCTCGTCACGAGTTTTGGCTACTCGATCTCATCATGGATGATGTCGCCGATCTTGTCATCGCGCCCTTTCGTGACATTGTCGAAAAGGGCCGCGAGGCTACAGAAAACGCCGGTGATGATAAGACAATGCTCAAGGCCTCTCAGAACCTGACAAAGGAAGGCGAACGTGCCCTCAAGAAAATTGAGCCATTATGTCGAAAACACCTCGACGAGTATGGCTCTAACTTTCTCGATGCTCTCAAGGAAAATGGTAAGTCGCTACTTCATCATCTGCCGGTCTTGTTATTTCGATCGACATTAACTGACTTTGCCCACTCAGACGGAATCACTGCCTTCCGAACCGAGCTGAACGAACTGCTCTGGGAGTTCGACGACTACATAGAATTAGACGATTTCGAGCCCGAAAAGTTCGCAGAACTACAAGCCCTCTCGCGAAAGGCCGCCCCCAAGATTTACGATATTCTCATGCGCCTTAAACTGGAGGTTCCTTATGATCATGACAGCCGCTCCATCATGACTCGAATATCTGGACCACAGTCCAGACCCATCTCACCAGATGCACCTCCCATACCGCCGAGACACCCATTTTCCGAGTTGAGAAAAGATATTCCACGGAGTGTTTCCTCACGCGCTGAAAGCCGCTCTAGCAACGATCCTGCAACGGTCGAAGCAGCTACTGCCGAGTTGCGGCGCATGATGCAGTCTCGATCAGGACCGGATGAGGGCTTATATGCTGAATCACCAAGACCCGGCCATACGCCTCAGGCTGTACTGACCCCTGTTGAGCCGCCTCCAAGACCACCATCAGGCAATCCATGGGACTTCAATGTCAAGACTCCACCAAAGCCACGCGATAACCATTTCCCAGAAGACTTTTCCTTTGAAAGGAGACAGCCCGTGGCCCCAGTAGAATCACCTATCGAGCCAATTTCACCACCCTTGAGCCCAGAGATAGGCAGGGAACTTCGTCCGCGCCCGCTCAAGATGGGAGGGGATCGCTCGTCCCAGTACAGCAACGACTCTCAAGTCAGTTCAGTGGGAATGGAACCTGGGACATATGAACGAACGTATAGTGTCTTTCCAACACCGCGAGGTCGCTATTCGAGTCATAATTCTATCCTGTCTACCTCCATACCTGAAGATGTCGTATCAGAAAGGTCCAGTACCGGTTACGTTTCGCAGCTTTCTCCCACTCCAAGAACGGTTCCGCCTCGGTCGCATTCGCTTCCTCAGTCTCGCCCCGAATCAGTCGAAACCAACCCTAGCTCTGTCTTTGACTCAGGACGACCCGACGGGGTAACTACTCCCCTCACAGACAACCGTGAGTTCTCCTATTCGGTTGCAGATGGTAGTCCAACACTCGGCACTGCAGAATTAAGCCCTCTGCCGGTAAAACCCCCACCAGTAAACAACTACCAGGGTACGATCGGACTAGTCCAACCCGTCATGGTGCCAGAAGTAGATAACCTACCAATTCCTGTGGAAACTGAAGTTACGATACCCCAGCACCCACCAAACCCCTTTGCCATTGACTGCAAACTCAACCCGCAAAGCTCTTTTTATGTCCACAAGGGTTTCTGTGATGGCGCAAAGGAAATTTTAAATGGAGGGGCGGGAGTTAAAAAGACGGTGAAAGCAGTAAGTCACCTCATTGTCCTCTTTGTTGTTTGTTGCTGAAAGACATAGGGGTTTGCAACAGTAGCGACGATTGCGAAATGTGTCAAGTGTCATTTCGAGCTCGACTTTAATGAGATTGACTTGGATGTCAACAAAGCTGGTATGTCCACACGATCCTTTCGGAATCATCCCCGTCGTGTCATGATATGCTGACAGTCCCGCAGAACGAGGAAACTTCATTAAGAATGGCATTGGCTATAGATTGCGTTTCCTTCAAAAGTCCCATTTGCCAACTCGGCGCTCTGATGATGTTATGTATGGCTGTGTGTTTTGTATCACACAGGGCAAGACTCTTCACGCCAGCGATGCAACTGTCTTTATCAGTCAGAAAGCACTCTTTGCTCATTTGGCTCGTCATCCCCGCCCTCTACCGGCTGTCCCAGGATTCACAGTGATTGACCAGGCTGAAGTTCCAGCCGAATACAAGAACGACTATGATCTTCACTTCAAATCACCTGTCGAAACACATCCTGCAATTGAGAAGGCTGATGAGATCTCGTATTTGCCAACTGCAACCAGTAAAGAAGCTGCTCGTCGCATGTACGGACAACGGTTGCTGTACGATAGGACGCCAGCCCTCGAATTGGTTGTTAACGCAAAGATCTGCGGCCTGACTTGGCCTGCAAAGTACCTTGGAGAATGGGCCATGGGCTGGTACGACGGTCAGTGGGCTTCTGTTCCAACAGAAATCATTAAGTTGGATCCGCCACCATCCAGTCAGATCAAGATAGACGGAACCAGCACAGTCCAAGTTACCGCAAGGTGGAAATTCAATCACAAGGACAAAGTCAAGGGTGACTGGCTCAAATTTGAGAAAGACGAAGTTCTTACTAATGTCAGCTGTAAGTTTTTCTTTCAACATGCATGCCAAAGGAAGATTGTTGATCTGACTTTATGAATAGGGCCTTATCAAGAATTTTGGTGCTGGTCAGGAACGAATTCCAAGGGCAAGACAGGAATCTTCCCTCAGGCGTTCATTGATATAACCACGTTACGCGGGTTTGGCAACTCGGGTTCCGATAGAGCAAGTATTGTGAGCAACGAACGGAATAAGTCCTTGTCTGTTTTGTCTCGGTTTTCGTCTCGCAAAACCAGCCGAGTCGGGAGACCAGGAAGCGTAGCTGGCTCGATCAGCAGCAACGAGGTACCGTCGCTTCCGACCCGGATCACAAGTAGTGCAAGTGGGTGCGGTTAAATGAATCGGAGAGCCCGGTTATGGAATGTAATATGTAGGAGAAAGCAGGGTATGTTCGTCATGACGAAGGGCGTTGAGCGGCGTATGTGCACTATACCCCAGGATATCTAGTCCTTTTCATTTGTTTTGCTTCATCATGTAGGCTGTTTTCTTTTCTTTCATTTTTCTTTTGGGTAAAAATCAGATTATGACTCGTTCAACGAGAGCCGAGAGGTGCCTTCGAGGCAAGGGTTCTGACGGCATGGCGTTTGTACTAAGGTTGGCGCCCACTTCACTGTCGCCAAAACTGTTAGCATCTTGTTTTTGGCAGACCAACAAATCTTCCAGAAATAGTGTTCCATATATGATGAGTCTGGTATGATAGACTGCCGGAGCTGCCGGATTCAGTACGATACGCCCATTGTGAGGAATTCCGAAGATGCTTTGATGGTCGAACGCCAATGAACGAGGGTATCATTAGTGACCTTGTCTTAGAATGGACTGAAGAGGTCGATTTAAGCGCCACGATATCCGCCCTGTCATTCAGCTGCCGCCGAGATCAAAGTTTATGAGGCGCTTGGGGCTAGCATAAAGACAAGGTGTAACGATGATCGAATCGGGCGAGAACCATCTAATCGGTTTTGTTTACCCCGATAACGTAAATGGCGCATTTTCTGTATTTTTGTGAGTACGTGTACCATGATGAATGTGAGAAGTCATCGTTAGTGAGGCTCTGTAGATTTTAGTGCACAGCTACTCTTGCATTTGCTGTTGCACCTTGCATGAGGTAGAGATCTCCAGTGCAGCAGCTGCAGGTACGACAGGCCTGTCTCCTGTCCTACCTAGTCATGAACCTCCACTCGACCCAGAAATGGTTTGTTTCAACTAAATATTCTCGGGGATAAAAGAAAGAAAGGAGAACAAGACCCATATTCAGGTTGGACGCTAAGGTCACCTTTTCTTCTCTGCCGTCCTAAATGCGGAACACGGCCGTTGGTCTCAACTTGTTGGTTGGCTGTGACTTGAGTGCTCATGACAAGGTATCGGTCTTCCTTGTTATCTCGCTTTAACTTGTTGGGTTTTCAGGCTTCAACTGATCGGAAGATTCGATGAAACATCTCAATATCTCCACCCGTAAATGAAAATCACTACCTTTTGAGAGCAAGATGAACAATGCAGACCGCATATTGTTGATCATGAGCCACGCCGCATCAACAGATCGTCTCCGAGATCGACATGGTAATTCCGTCGGTAAAGGCTTTGTCAAAATTATTAAACAATGCGATAATTGACTGTCACGACCCTCATTTTACCGATGTCACCTGAGTTGTGCTTTTTACAGAAATCTCCTGGCAAGGGTGAGTCTCAGTTGGCAGGCTGGCAGCTCGATATAGTAACTTATATTTAACCTCCGACAAGAACGGACCCGATAAAAGGCGTTTATACAACAAGCTCAGCTGTCGCCCTCTTCCGATCAGGACACAAGTGACACCGTGCTTGATAACTTCAATGGTCTTTGTGCAAAGATTGAGGTCAAAGGCTTCAATTGTGAAAGGTGACGAACAAGGAGGATATCAAAGGCGTCAACAACAAGCGACTACAACGGAGGATGATATGCTCCGAGACCAAGATGTTGTACAGAGATGAGTCTCAGAGCAAGGGGATGAACCCGGAGTTGTGCAAACAAGATAATGCTTCAGGAGCACCAGTAATGCCACCTTAGGGCTGTCCAACGAGATGCGCTGGCATGTATAGAACAGGATGGGATGATTCTGGAGAGTGTCAAGATCTAACCGTATCTTGTTTGTGTAGGTAGTATTGAAAATCCACAGGTGATTTGTGGTTATCGCATAACATTGGCATTCAGGTTGAAACACCAAACCCCGGCCCCGAAGCCATTGACAACACAGCAGAAAATAGGCGATCAGAATACGCATGGTGATTTGAGGATCGGTCTGCAAGGATCTGGTACAACTCATTAGGTCTCCAAGAAGTGGTCTGCAGATCTCCAGACGTTGTTGCTTTTGATTCTCGCTTTACAAGATGAACCTGGGAGATATCTCCGTGCCGTGTCTATCAGTCTGTGCCAAATATCTTCAGATGTAGCTGAAGGTGGCCTGAGTATCAGGTCAAGCATGTTGCGCAACTAAAAGAGATAAGGTCGATGCCCTGAGACTACCTACCTACGGGTAAAAATCCAGTAGCGTCCCGCTCGTCCACTGAGATCCTGTAGCGTCAGGGGTTGTGTTAGTGCGCCGGCAGTCTCTCTTTTTTTCTTCTGTGGAACCTATCCCATCGCCCTGGGTCTGAAACATCAAGCGCCCCATCACGACTTTCATCGGCGCGTCGCATCTTCACCTTCAGCCTGTTTCTCGCCAATCACTGATGTCTACTGTTCAGAGTCCGCTTACTCACTCCACTGAGTCTTGGCTGGGACAGCAATAGTTCAGCATTATGCTAGCCTAGCCTACTGTTGGCGTCTTGTGCCCCTGGAGGCTTTTCTCGCTATGCCATGTCGTAAGTGGTGTTGGTTGCGGCCATGGCCATGCCCACGTTGAGAGGAAACACACATTCATCAATGGACGTCAATGCAATGCAAGTCATGGGGGAGTTTGGCGTGGGTTTAGACAAAGAGGCATCCACTTGAGGGCAAAAAGTTTGATCTTCTTGTTTGTAGTACCTCTATCTATATAGATCTCCTGGTCCTTTCTCATATCTTATACCCGAGCTGTTGCTTTTGTTCATTTCATGTCTCTTCTCTGATTCATTCAAACTCTGAGAGTTTATTAAAAGTTCTATTCCTTTCTGATATTCCCTTGTCTTTCCTCAATGCCATCAAAGCTCTTGTTTCCTTAACTTTCATTCATTCACTCAATATGCATATCCCCTGGAAGGATCTTTTTACCGGGACGACTTTCATTACTTCAGTCAAACCTCAAGCTCAAGCTCGAGACGTCACAACATATACCGAAAAGGCAGTCACTGCTATCCAAGTACTAAACGACGAGTTCTACAATGCTGCCACGGGTGTGTGGGATAACGCTTGGTGGTCAAGTGCAAATGTCAGTCTAGAGTCTCTTATACTAGATTTAAAGCTAACAACGACTAGGTCGTGACCATGCTCGCAGATTTCACAACACTACGTCTCGAAGAAGCCAATAAGTTAAATATTGGTGGAGTTCTCGCCACAACTTACCAAAACGCTCAAAAGACAACCGTCCACACCATGAAGACAATGACCAATGGCCTTGTTACTTCCTCCTACTGTATAGACTCAAGCTCGGGCTGTATGATGAAGCGGGGCTTCCTTGGAAAGCGTGGTTTCGACGATTTTCTCAACGAGTTCTACGATGACGAAGGCTGGTGGGCTCTGGCATGGATCAGAGCATCAGACGCAACTGGTGATGACCAGTATCTCGAAGCTGCCATCGACATCTTCAACGATATGCAGACAGGCACAAACACACCTTGCGGCGGTGGCATAAGGTGGAAGAAGGAGGGAGAGGAAGGCTCAGGCTACGTTAATGCGATTGCAAACGAATTATATCTCGCAACTGCTGCTTCGCTCGCACGACGTGTCTCCAAGAACAGCACATACCTCGACATAGCCAAGAAGCAGTGGAACTGGTTCTCCGACAGCGGCATGATCAACGAGAAGGGTCTCATTAACGACGGGTTGAACGGTGACTGCAAGAATAACGGTCTTCAGACTTGGAGTTACAACCAAGGAGTCATTCTGGGCGGTCTCGTCGAACTTTCACTAGCCACGGGCGACAAAGCTTATACCGAAAAAGCTCACAAGATCGCCTATGCTGCCATCAAAGAGCTTACCAACGATGATGGTATTCTTATTGAGACTGACGGTTGTGAGACCAAGGAGGGTCATTGTGGTACAGACGGACAGCAGTTCAAAGGTGTCTTTGTCAGAAATCTCCGTTATCTTCACCAAGTTTCACCAAAGCCTTTGTATCGTCGCTTCATCACCAAGAACGCCATCTCCATCTGGAAGAAGAGCCGTAGCAAGGACAACAAGCTGGGCGTTTCCTGGGCCGGGCCTTACGTCGATGCCACTGGTCCTTCACACAGCAGTGCTTTGGATGCTATCGTAGCAGCAATCGCAGTTTCAAACTTATGATTTAGAGCAGGAAAAAGGACTGGGCGTCATGGATGGGTAACAAAAAACCCAGGATTGGATTTATTGGCGAATTTGGATCATTTCATTGGGCATAGAGGAACATGGCTTACGAGCATCAGACAAGATAGGGTCTGTGACTCCTGGTATATCTTATTTGTTAATGGTTGATACCCCTTTAGAGGATTTGGAGGACAAACAGGTAGCTGGAGCTATTTAAAGAGAAGATATAGAGGCTTGAGGCGCTCATAGACAGAGAGTTATTCTTGGTAACTGTGTTAATATACGATGTAATCAACCTCGACAGTATGACGATACGAGAAAAATTGGAAACAGTCATTGGGCCTTTATATTCCTTGTTAAACATGAAAGTACTTGAATTCTTTCTGATTGCTCTGTTGAATTTGATTTGAGGTTCAAGTTGCTATTCAGTGCTGTACAGTGTAACCTACTATCGACTGTCGTACACACTGTACTGAATCAAGGTCGGTGAGCTTTTGATACAGCAATTCACAACAGCTCTCACTCTTAACAACTGATTTCTTACTTGAGCAGCCATTACAAACCCTCAGCTCAAAGTTCGAGACGTTTTAGAGAGTTAGGCTTTTTTCTCATTGAGTCTATCTCTGTCCTACTCGAATCACTACCATCAAAATATTGGACCCGCTCATCTCGTTAACTCGTTGCCTGGCTTCTCACAACATGTTCAAGTAGCAACTTCAGTCCTGACAAATACAACTTAGACAATCTGATTTTGTGGTTCTATTACTGCTGAAGAAATGGACGCTCCAGAAGCAGATATTGATATCAAACTCCAGAAGATCTCGGCGGATCTTCTCGGTGACTTTAACCGCTCACTGCCAAAGGTCCTCTACAAACCCGATGGCCACGGCGGCACGAGAGTGCGCTCGCGGGTGCGCGCAAAGGAAATATTCCGATTGACCAATGCTGTATGTAAATCTATATACTTATAAGATACTAACTAACGCTCTTCTCAGCTCCTGGATCCCTTCCAAGAACTTCCTCAGCTGTTAGATCCCTATCTACCCAAATGGATTCCTGTCCTCGCCGAGGCGTTTCTCAAGCATCTCCAAACTCGCCATCGTGGAAAAACCCTCTCATCTCGCTCTAAGCTTCTGGTTTCAATTGAATTTGCCATTTGCAAAATCATATACACATTTTGCAAGATCCGTGGCGAAAAGGTCATCGTACGCTTTCTCAATGTTGAAGCCAAGTATCTAGAGCTCCTCCTCCTTGCCATTGAGGAGTCTGAGCAAGCTTCTGCTGATGATGTTGCTCTTGGGAAATGGTCATGGGAGGAGCGATATGTTGTCCTTTTGTGGCTTTCTCATCTGTTGCTGGCTCCTTTTGACCTCTCTACCATCTCATCGGTCGACTTGCAAGATGTTACAGCACCAGAAATCCCAAATCTGATATGGCCTGAGGACCTCCCTGCTATTACTGTACGGATGATTCCGCTTGCTATCAAGTACCTTGGCACTCCAGGAAAGGAAAGAGATGCTGCAAAGGCTCTGCTAGTGAGGATGTCTATCCGTCGTGATATGCAGCAACTTGGCGTCCTGGAAAGCCTCATAAGCTGGTCCCTTGCTTCTCTACGCCCGCGAAAGGACCAGCCTTTGCAAACCACTTATTTCTATCTAGGAGTTCTATCATTCCTAGCCAGTGTATTACGCGCGTCGTCAGATACTTCTGACATGAATCCGTATCTTTCGACTATCTTCTATGCTATCCACGAAATCTCCATTGGTGAGAATGCCCTCTCCAAAACAATTGTCTCGTTTGCACTTGCAAGGAAGATGATTCTGAAGGTTGTTCGATCTGTGGTTGTTTTGCGTCTTCGCCAGACGCCGCAGGATATGGCTAGCACTGAACTCACAGAGACAGCTATCGGATATTTGCTTGAGTCGGTATCTGACAATGATACACCCGTACGATTTGCTGCAAGCAAGTCTTTGAGTATTATCACTCTGAAACTAGACCCTGATATGGCTTCTCAGGTTGTCGAGGCTGTACTTGAATCGCTGAACCGAAATGTGCTGTGGACAAAACCTGCTGGGGGCAAACCAGTCAGAGACTTATCTGCTGTGAATAACCTCGAATGGCATGGACTTATGCTCACACTATCACATCTACTCTATCGAAGGTCACCGCCAACTGAGCAATTATCTGACATCGTCCACGCGCTACTTCTCGGTCTGTCATTTGAACAACGAAGTATGTCTGGAGGCAGTGTTGGAACCAATGTACGCGATGCTGCTTGCTTTGGCATCTGGGCCCTCGCCCGTCGATACACGAGCTCCGAGCTCCTAGCAATTCCAACACATTCCGTTTTTGCAGCCAAGGCTCATCCAGCAACAAGCTCGATCCTTCAAGTCCTTGGAACAGAACTCGTTGTAACTGCTTCTCTGGACTCTGCAGGAAACATTAGACGCGGTGCATCAGCTGCTTTACAAGAGCTTATTGGACGACATCCAGACACTGTTGAGCAGGGCATTTGGGTAGTGCAAACCGTTGACTACCACGCTGTTGCCAGACGTTCTAGAGCGATTGAAGAGGTTGCGGTAAATGCGACTAGACTTGCAAGCCAGTACGGCGAGGCCATCGTTGATACGCTCCTAGGCTGGAGGGGTATTGGTGACCTCGATGCTGCCTCGAGGCGTGTTTCTGGTGCTGCTTTTGGAGTCCTCACATATGAGTTATCAGACACAAAATCCGGTGCCCCTCTTTCTCGATTTAAAACCACTGTTCAGTTGCTGACTGATCGTGTCAAAACGCTTCAACCCCGTCAGGTTGAGGAGAGACATGGTCTTCTGTTATGCTTTGCGTCTGTCCTTGATAAATTTCCTGCTTTATTCAGTGCGGACACAGGACAGGATAGGTCGTCACTTATTAATCAAATACTATCAACGGTGTCAGAGGTATTGGAGGATTTGCAGTCAACTGCTTATCGAAAACCAGAACTACTCGCTGAAGCCGCAAGCCGTCTGGTTGTCTCGGTGTTACCTATCTTACAAATAGCAGTTCTGGGCAAAAACTCACAACAACCCCTTCGCCCAGGCCAAGAGCTCCTTCATTCCAGGCATGTGTCGGACTATTTGGGCCTCGTATCCGTCCTTGATTCGTGCAATGAAGGTCGAAACGCGACAGTCGCACGACTGATCTCCGCATTACGGGCCATTATCCCAGCCTGGCTAAACCGCAGCGAGCAAGAAACCATTAAATCAACTGCTGCAGCATCATTGGTCCTCCTCATTTTCTCGAAGCCCATCGACAGAAAAGCACTCCTGTGTGAATGGGCCGAGACGGTTCAACGTCGCCCAAAAAGTAGGACTGGAGCTCATGGTGCCGGCTATTTTTTCGCACTTACAACTGCACAACCTCTGGTGGGCTCATCTGGGGACGTGGCCTGCCAGGCGATCCTCGAGCGATGGGCATGGGATAGCGAAATTGAGACCCGTGTTGCCATCTTGCAGAGCTTGACTCAAAGCAGTGTTTTGCACAACAAGCCCATGATATTCCTGCAAATGATCGCTGAGGGTCTGAACGACTATACTACGAATGCCCGAGGAGATATCGGATCGCAAGCCCGTGTACACGCTCTGAGGGCCGTCAAAGCACTATGGAGTAAGTTTGGTGATGATGTTGTCCAGGGCGAATGGGAGGGAGCCTCTTTGCGGGCTCTTGTCTTCAGTGTCCTTCGCCTTTCTGCAGAGAAACTTGACCGCGTACGTCCTGAAGCTCAGGCTGCAATTACTTTAGTCCTGAAAGACAGGTACGTGCAAACTCAACCACCAAATTATTAGACATATCACTGACTACTCTTAGCCACGCCAGAAATTTCTGTGAACTCACATTCTCCTCCAGAGTCTACTTCGAGAGCCTTCTTAACCTTCACATGGGTGATCGCCTTCGACCATTGCTTTGCGATGTGGCCAAAGAAGACACGGGGAAATGGATGACAGAGCTCATGTCTGGATTTGTGGGATCTGCTGACACTGGCAACGAGGACCTAGTCATTGCTAGTCGAGCAGCGCTCTGCGACTTCTGCGAGGTTAACCTCGAGAACCTAGACCTTATCTGCCACGCAATGTTACAAAACCTCAAGTCTCGACAGGGCCAAGATAGGGTCATTGTGCCGACACTGGAGATTGTCGCATTCCTTTTTCAAATGCAACTCTTCCAGAAGAGCAGTGTCGACCTTCGCAGCCTGTGCCTGCAGACACAAAAGGCGGGTTACAAGACAGGTAACGTCCGAAAGCTCGAAGCGTGCATCAAAGTCTATGGTGGTATTGCGTCAATGGCTGGCCAAGAAGGCGCCGAGACAGGTATCCAAGAGGCTAGGAAACGCATGGGAGCTTTATTGTATCATCCCTGGCCCAAGGTCAGGAGCATGGTTGTTGATGGTCTCTGGGGTGTGCTTGAAGAAGAGGGAGAAATCGCAGAGAAGTTGAAAGGGGTAGACTGGGGCCGAGCCGGGAAACCGCAGATCAAGACTGCAGTTGAAGAACTGAGGTTGGGCTAGTTTTCAAACTGTATCCAAATAGGGCAGCTCGATAATGCTCGAGGAGACGGCAGAGTCGCAGTGGCTGCGCGGCTTGAACTTTGGTTCCTGATCGACCCGTGATTGCAAGGCTGAATATCATTACAAACTCAAGAGCCGATATCTACCGAACTAAGGGAATGACAGGCGTCAAACTCGCTGGGTCGTTATGGCCCAGAGAGGAAGGTAAGTTAACCAACAGCCACCCATTAGCGAGCCTCTGATGAATACCACCACTCAAATGATTTGTGAGACCAGGATTGTTGCAAAACTCTGCATGGTGCTGCATGGAGTTTGGTGGCTTGGGGAATAGTACAAAAGCCACGACACTGTCTTGGTAGACGAGTTGCCCAGTAAAGCCAGTGTCCGACTCGTGAAAGTTCAGCCGACATCGGACTATTGAAACAAGACATTGTGAACTTGCGCCATGTTTCTAGTCGTGTTCTAGAAAAGCCACTGAATTGTCTCGGAAAGCCCGCTATGGACGTCTTGATCATGATCTCACAGGAATACCAGACAGTGACATAAAGTTGTTGGGTGGTAAAAGGGAAATAATTACTTTCGTTAGCGTGCCGCGACAGAAGCTGAAGGGTAGCTACTGAAAGTTGGAGCCACCAGATTCGAATAAGGAGCAGAGACTGTATATCCTAGATCCTTATGAAGGTGTGGGTGAATGAAAATCGTTGTGGTCCAGTATTGAGGAGCTTTAATGGCACTCAAGACGAAGAAGCAACGAGTCGAGCATTGACCATTTCGCGGCATTGCGGCGATTGCGCATTGCTTGCAGAATCACGACAGAACATGGCTATTCCGACATTGTATGAAGGAGATACGTCCTGTTTCACGGTCATACATGTCCATGCTGTTGCAATATCAACGTATTAAGCCTTAAGCCAGCAGAGTCGGGCCGGGATTGATCGTTTTGACAGGCCTTGTTGACCAATACGCCAAAATTGGATAGTAGCCGTCGCTGCAATATCCAGGGGTTGATTCTATGAGATTAGCCAATTAATTAATTATTCACCGGTTTTGACTTGCTAGCTCAACCTGCTGCTCTGATGTGGATATCAAGTAAATAGACGAGACAAACATGGCATGTTTGCTCCGCAGAGGCTTATGGGCATTGAAGCCGGAGCAACGCTAGAGGTTACGGCGAGTGAGGTGAGGTAAACGGGCCAAAGTTGAAAAGATAAGGCTGATGCATGTATTGCGAGATGTGGAGTTCTGCAGATAAGAAGAGAGATATGTGGATATTATCCGTGTGGATTATTACAATCATCCACAATTCGTAACATCACTTTTGATATGATGAGATGACCTTGGCTCTCCATTTGGTTCTGGGGTTATGAGACAGAGATCCTTGATACCTGAGAAATGAGGTCTTGGCTTGGAAGATGGGGAAACAGCAACGAGAAAACCTGAACCACGCCTGCCTTGAATGTGGATGTCAGGAAGTTATGGCAAGCACGGCCTTAGCTAAACTTTAACCTGCACGGCCTAAAAGTCAAGTCTTCATGATACTTTTTATCAATCATGATATTGCTCCACTTCCACATGAACCTGCTATAACTTTCCACAGTCCCAGTAGAATGGTCTGAAAGTGCGTGGGGGGGCAATATGCCTCTTATCAATTCTGGCAACCACGTTGTCGCGTGATGTGACAGGTCCTTGGTAGGCGGTTGGCCGCTCAATTGGACCCTTGTTTCAACGCCTAAACCTGGGGGAAATGCGAGCTTCATATTGGACGGCCTTTTTATCCCGCTTTTCAGCATCGAACCAGCAGCCAAAGTCAATACAGTGTCACTATCACATCGATATGGCAGTTCAATGCAGAAGAACAGCTCATAATCAAGTGCTCTCCTTGCAGCTGACAACGGAATGGTTGTAGTCAGCGGAAGCCAAATCTGGGTGCCGTGATAAGCGACATAATCGCGCCCAGCCACAACAGCAAGATGGTAACACCTTTCCGACGCTCCTTTCACAGAACGGGCAGTTCCGTGTACGACACGTGAAATCGCTGTCGAATCCAGACCGATACTGTTGCATTCTATCACCACTGGACCCTGGTCAAGCTTAAAGCAATCTCTCGCTGACGAAACACCGAGCTAGCAGCCAATCTCAGCCGGTGAAAATGGCATAGCTCGGCCGCTCGGCCACGGCCACGGTTATGTTTATCACCCAGACGGGTGACCAACAACGGAACCGCAATCCACTCTCCACGAGGAAGCCACAGCGCCGTTAGGGGATTTGAACTTTGTCCATCGAATTCGATCTATTGTGTACATGACAGCTGGGTATTGTTATGACTTGCTTTGGTTTCTTGAGTCCATACTACCAACCGTGATGGTTAGTTTGCTAGCCCTGCCCTTCCACTTGCGCCAGAAGATGCGACTATGAAGAAAGATCTTGAAGAGTTGTCACCAAAATGGGAAGGGGGCTTTCTGATATTAATGAAACTTCACAGTTGGTATTGTGCACATACCTCTGCAGATTGAAGAGCAAAATTAGTCTAGCTGTCGAGGACATGGTCATGTATTGCCATGCTTTCTGATACCAGTACGGCACCCAGAAACAACATGTTCTTGCTCGTTGGCAAGAGCTTGATGCCCTGCTTGGCGTGTCTGTTTCGTGTGCTGCCACAGTATGACTCGGCCATACGCAGCATTGGCGCTTGCGACTATCGTGGAGTTCACCTGAAGTGGCTATTCGAAGCCGATATCCTGTTGCTCAATCAATTTTGGATCATTATTAGTTTCCTGTTGTTGGCGTTGATACAGTACATCAGTGTTGTCCCATGGGCCGCCTAAACCATTTATTCACTAGGCTGTCATTCTCCCTCCTTCGCTGTCTTGGCTGGACTGCCCAACCCCAACCGTTGTCTCAATGCGGATGCCAAGACTCGACGCCCTTGGTGTCATAGACTCGGCACTTGTGATTATTGATATGTTGGCTTGAAGACATCACAAAGAGTGATCATCAGGCTCCGAAGAACTTTCAGAGTCTCCTGCTTGTGACAACCGGCATTTTGAGTCTCGTTCTGGCCAACTATCGAAATGCCAAAATCTTGAACCCCAAGCGCGCTAGCTGAAAAGATCCTGCATCAGGACCCTAATGCTCATCGGTCCAGCCCCAGGACTAGTGGAGCAAAAGCCAAAGACGACCGGCGCTTTGGATGCTTGGTTACCCCCTGTATCTTTATGACTATCTGGTCCATTTCAATTCTGGATCTCCACATGGCTGTGGCCAACGCCCCTCCCTCCAGGACGCACAGGGTCGCTGATGACGGACCATGGGCCATGGGCCATGGGGGCGATAGGCTTGTGGGAGTGTGAGTGTGAGTTGACGCTGCGCAATCCCAAGACTCGTCGTCCGTCAACGCAACAGGAACTGATTGTTCCCTTCCGGATGGCCAACCGGGACAAGTCGATTCGCCCACACACGCTCGCCTCCGCAATATCTTGGGATCAGCCGCTCCTTGTCCACCTCCACTCTTCCTCTTATCTTGACCTGGTGCTTCCTCGTTACTCTGTTCTGTCTTAATACTACCTTCAGGTCTCTTCCCTACCTGGCCGCGGCCTGCTGGCTTATTCCTCGATCAATTGCAAAGTAATCCACCGATGCATCTTGAACCTGCATCACCCACGATATTGCGCATTTCCCTTGATTCTGGATTGGCTTCTCCACGATTGCACATTTCAACAACAGTTACAATACTTAATTGAAACTTGTTCAAAATAGGACGTTCTTGTCTTTGCCGGCTATCACGATTGTAGTCGACTTATCAAGCTGTTACCAATTTCTACGAAACGACGAGTCTACGATTTTCATGCATTCTTTTCCCGCTGAGCCGTTAATACTATTACTCAAGTGCCACCGCTGGCGGCCTTATGTTGAGGTAAATCAATTAATTACTTCACGGTCGACTGCCGGCACAATACCACGACATCTTCGACCACCCACCACGAATCCGTCGACACTCTCGGCCAAGCTCTAACCTTCAACGCTCAATCGCTACCTCGCTCGTCGAGCCCTCTGCGGAGGACGACGAGCGCGGACAGGGGACGCAAGAATGTCTCTCTATTCAGAGCCTCCAACTCTTCGCGAATTCAAATTTGATAAACCTACCCTCCTCGTTTGTTGGTGGGCCACGTCGTTCTGTACCCTCATCATCCTTTTGCGGCTTGCAGGTCGCTTTATCCGCACCGAACGACTGTTCACCGAAGATCGCGTTGCGGCCCTAGCCTTGATTCCTTTGTACGCTCGCATGGCATGCGTTCATTTCATTCTCATCTACGGAACCAACAATGCTCAATTTGATGGTGTTGAGCTTACTGATCGCCAATTGCGTCAAAAAGCCATTGGTAGCGGTCTTGTGCTTGCCAGTCGAATTTTTTACGCCGCAACGTATGTGTCGCCTTCATTTAATCTTGCTCATCGTTCGCATCATTCTGAGGCCAGCGCGAATATTGAATCTCATACTGACTTGTTATAGCCTTTGGGTACTTAAGTTTGCAGTTCTCGAGTTCCTTCATCGATTGACTCGAGCGACGTGGGAACGATCATGGCAGACGTCTTTATACGTCATTCGAATAATCCTTGTGGCTACTTTCATCGCGGTTGTCATTAGTGACTTTGTCGAATGCCGCCCTTATAGTCACTACTGGCAGGTTTTGCCCGATCCTGGTGGCCAATGCCGTCAAGGTTATGTACAGCTTCTCACCATGGCAGTTTGTAACGTTGTCACCGACTTACTGCTTGTCATTTTCCCAATTCCAATTATCGTGACCAGCGGAATGACAATAAAGAGGAAGATACAACTTGTGCTTCTCTTCTCCCTCAGTCTGTCTGTTGTTGGCGTTACTCTATATAGAGTGCCCCATATCATTGATGATCATGGTCGTCAGCAGTATCGATCGCTTTTGGCGTCGGTTGAGCTTCTTTTTGCCACGGCTGCAGCAAATTCACTCGTGTTAGGGTCTTTCGTGCGCGATCGTGGTCTCAAAAAACAAAAGTTCCGTCGTTCATCAGTGGCCGAGTCCCTAGATCCCTCACTCAATCTTCGCCGGCCGACCTTGCACCGGCATTGGGGAAGCGATGAAGACCTTGTCAGGGATGTCGGCATGACCGTTGACCCAGAACTTCAGGACCGGCCTGATAACTCGAGCGAAATCGGTGCTCTGCAATACACCCCCGCACCTCTTCTTCGCAAATTGGATCAAGACCTTGAGCGCTGGCAATTTCCCCAGAGACAACGCAGTAACGCAGAGCACAGCGATGATTCTCTGATACAACACGATCCACTGTCACAATCGAAAAGTGAGACCGGCGTGGCACCAAGGAGAGTGTCCTTCTTTGACGTCGGTGGTCTGCTTGACGTTCCCCCTGAGAGTTCTGGGAGCCTTCGAGCAAACAGTCGCACGTCGTCTAAGGAGGACTCTTCGCAGTCCCATTCACCCCCAGCACCCTCATTACCAGCAGGTTCTGGGGGCTTTCGTCGAGGTTCAACTGCCTTGCTTCAAGATCTCGGTGGTCTCTTTGGACCTATGAACTCGAGGTCAAGCAGGTCTAAGTCGAAGCCTGGAGGAACAGAATTGCAGCCGATACCGCAATCCCGACAGGAGTCACGATACGATTTGCAAGGACAAACAGGAGCGGAGCTGAGGGACCCTGGCGGCCTTCTAAGTTAGGATGGCAATAATTGTCGGTATCATATGCCAGCAGCTTTGATGATATATTTGCATTTTACATACGACTACCTTACGACGACAGCGGTGTTTTTTTTATGGGATTTGCTATGCAACTGGCCCGGGAAACTTAGATAAAGCCTGGGGTGTTCTACAACAGGCACTGAGAGTATTTATATTTGGCAGGACAGGAGTAATGCGCAGGCAAGGTATCTTTTACTTGGGTATATGTGAAGTCTCGATACGAGGCAGGATTTGGGAACAGGCATTCGCGCAACTATCGTGGTTTGCATTATGATACTTGGGATTTTATGGTTGTGTCTGGATGACAAGGTTATTGATTATATACCCGGCAGAAGCCAAGTTATTAACGTTTAATGGCATTGATATGATTTGTTCAATTTCTAAGAGTCTTGAATTTGCCCTGAAAACACAACCAGCAGCCTACGACGTTATGTCACTAAATTCTCATATTGCTTCGGTCTCAAAATAATTACTTCGTTATAGAAGCACAACACTTCATGCTTAAGGTACTGACAAGCCTCACATTTAGGCAGAGCAACAGGCGAAGAGCAGATCTCGTAAATGCTTTGTATTCCCTGATTGGCTTTGCCGTGTCAGCGCAATATACATAGAACCCCTGAAACGCCAGCTTTTTAGAATTTCAAGTGCAGTGTGACGCCTCTGTCCTCGTACCAAGAGCCCTTCCTTTCCTTGACCCATCCAACAGCTCTTATCTTTGACTCGATCTCAAGACAGCCCTCTCCCTGATGGTTCATCTATACGCACAATCTATAACTGGCATAACGACCAGCCGTTTCACTGTTTCGGATGATCTTGACGACTTGGCCTCGCTTCAGACCCAAGTAGCGAGCAACAGGATCCTTTTGCAGAATACGTGGTAGCTGTGTCTCTTTGAGGCGGTAGCGCTTGAGTAGAGCGAGCTTCTCCTCACGAGAGAGCAAGACGTGCTTAGGAACGAGCTCATGGTGGGTAATGTTGACAAGGAGATCATCCTCAAGAAAGCACTCGATCTTGGCCATGGACTCGACACTGGTGAGGGTCCTGCGGGCGGCGGGGGACAGAGGGACGTGTGTCACCATGATGCCAGTCTTATAGTTATTCGTGAGCACGTATCTGGTAAATTGTCGGATCTGGTTGACACCGAAAGTTTTATCAGCGAGGAACTCGACCCAGATAGGACCACAGTCGGCGCCGGGGTTGGGGTTGGCTGCTGTCGGGGGAGGTGTGTTTTTGCGGATCATGCTGTCACTGGGACGCGCCGAGAATTGAAGTTTGGCGCGGCTGTAGTCGAGAATATTAGTGTCATGGTCTCTTTGTGTGTTGTCGCAAGTATAGGCGGTCTTACTTGATGGAGCCGTCGGGGTTGCAGTATTCGTCGCGGAAGCGATCGAGGGAGATCTTTACTTCCTCTTCGGCGAGCTCGTATTCCTTGAAAATGTCAGTTCTACGCTTAACGAACCAATCTGCGCCGTTTAAGTGTTGCGCGCTTCTGCTGAGGCTATCAAAAGTCTTTTTAGGACAAACGTACTCGATCCGCGACCATCTCATGAACAGTTCTCCATGCTCGCCAAAGACGAACAACCTCCTTTGACCTGGCGTCTGTGGGAACGTGATCGATATCCATGATAACGAGAGTGCGATGCGACTCGAGATGTGATGTTGGTGGTCGGGATTGCAAAGGCAAAAAAGAAGGTCGGAATCGCGAGCGCCGTCAAAAATGTTTCGTTCAGCCTTGCATCGTCGCCGCAAAAGTCCAAACTTCTTTGAGCGGGTCAGAGTACTAATAGGGTCATGTGATTTTAATGTGCGCCACACACCGCCACATATCTATATCAGCCACCACGAGACAAGTCTAGTCACGGAAGGTGGGGCGAGAATGAATCCCTGGTTCTGGGACGCGGCGATGCGCTAGGCCGGTGAAGCTCAGTGGTCTTTTCAGTGAACGCTAGGGGAAGTACCCAAATCCCAAGGGAGGGGCACCCCTAGAGGAGTAAAAAGACAGCGAACATGAGCAAAGACAAAACAGAGAGAGACAACTGACAATGGAAAGAGAGACAGCTCAGGGGTGCACGGGCCTGCCCCAAGAAATCACAGCAGGAGACACGGGTCCAGAACTTTACCTCAGAAGGAGAAGGTGATAGACCATTGGTTGAGACCGCATTTGCACAGCACCGCACCCTACAGCACCTTACCTTACCTTAGCTTTATTCTGGGGTCGTCTTTTTTTCCCTCCTTTTTCGACAACACGTGTCGAACTTTCCTCACTTCAAGTCTCACATTTTCCTTTTCCCTCGAGCAATCTCGCTCCTGGCTTCTTGTTTCCCATTTGCTTCATCTTGGTTCTCGTCTCCGTGATCTCCTCTCATCGCCATGGCCGAAACCGCAACTTCTCCCGCCCCTGCGGCGGACAAGGCCGACAAGCAAGCTAATGTTCGACCTACCAAGCCCGATGAGAATCTCTTTAAACAGGAGCTCGCAAAGGCTGAGAAGGAGCACAAGGCTGCAATGGACCGTCTGGTACGATCTCACTCAATTCCTGTCCCATTGAAAATATAGCTTGATCAGCCCAGATTCCAAATCTGTGGCCACATATGAGCTTGAGCTATTAGAGTCAACGTCAACTTACAATTATCTCCCTCTAGGCCGCTGTTAAGGCTAAAATCGAAATTGCTATGCCAAACAAGAACAAGGACCAGCCCAACCCTACCCAGAAGCGACGACAAGAACTCATCGCTCAGGCCAACGAAATTCGACAGAAGCAGGCTGGCGGAAAGAACGCCCGTTCTACTAAGCTCGACCAGATCAAGCGCCTCGATGAACAGGTCCGAAGCCGAATTAACGAGCAAAAGGCTGCAAAGAGCAAGGTTCCTTTCAAGAGCCTCGAGGAGCTCGACCGCCAGATCGCTACTCTCGACAAGCAGGTCAACTCTGGTACAATGAAGCTGGTTGACGAGAAGAAGGCTTTGTCAGACATCTCCAGTCTGCGTAAGATGCGCAAGAACTTCGGGCAACTTGAGGATTCCCAGAAGCAAATCGACGATCTCCGCGCCAAGATTAAGGAGATCAAGGATAGCATGGACGATCCTGAGCAGAAGGCTCTGTCGGATCAGTACAACAAGATCCAAGCCGAGATCGATGCCATCAAGGCCGAGCAGGACGAGGCCTACAAGGGTCTCTCCAGCCTCCGTGATGAGCGCTCCAGACTGCAGGCCGAGCAGCAAGAAAAGTATACCGCTATCCGCAAGCTCAAGGATGACTATTACGGTCAAAAGAAGGCTTACCAGGCCTACGACCGTGAGGCTCGAGAACGCTACCGCGAGAAGCAAAGGGCTGAGCAGGAGCGTTACCACCAGGAGCGTAAGAAGGCTGAGGCTGAGCGTCGTCTGGGTGATGCGAGCGACCCTGCCTACCTCGATGAGATCCGCCGTGCCAACAGCCTGCTCCAATTCCTCGACCCTAACCATAAGGTCGAGAAGGGTCCTCTAATGGCTGACACTGGACTCGGTGCTCAAGCTCAGCGAAGTGTCGACGAGTCTGGTCTCAAGGGCACCAAACTCCTCCGCAAGGAGGACCGTGATGAGGAATACGCCCCTGCTGTCAAGAAGGGTAAGAAGGGCAAGAAGAGTGGTGCTGGCGGCTCATCGAACAAGTTCAACGTTCCCCCAGCTGTCGTCGAGGACTGTGCTGCCATGGGTATTGACCCTCCTATGAGCGCTGCCGACATCCCTGCTGTCGCTGAGAAGGTCCGTGCCAAGCTCGATTTCTGGAAGAACGACCAGGAGGCCCAGACCCAGCGTGTAAGTCATCCCTTTTGTTGAGTACTTGCCAAGAGGCCATACTAATTCCCATTTTAGAACATTGAGAAGGCTAAGAAGGAGATTGCTGAACTCGAGGCCGCTGAGGCTAACGGCGACAAGGTCGAGCAGACCACCGCTGACCTGAAGGAGACTTCTATTGCTGATAAGCAGGAGTCGTAAACTTCCGTCTCGTCGCCACTTTGATTGTTCGCCGGTAACCTCCCCTACCGACGATGCTTCTTGGGCTTACAAATTCCTCCTGCGCTCTCTCAACCTCGCTCCAGTTGACCACCTCCTGTCCTCGTCATTTCCGAATTCTGTCGAAAACCTTGGCGCCCACTCGACATACTGAATGAAACGTTGAGCTTATATCAAACGTCAATTCAAAGTTGTCTAGCCCACCAACTTTATTGTCTGAGTCACTTGCTGCTTCATACCTCCCTTCTCCCCCCTTTTTCAACACCGAATGCTCGAATCTAAAAAGCGCTTTTTCGTGCTGTTTTTGTAATTAGGCGCTGTTTCACTGAAGTTATGCGCAAGGAAAATGACAAAAGTTGGTTCAATCTCGTGATGCATTACATCTATTATCATTTTAGTTGCGTGACATGAGACTCGGTTATCGGGTTCCCTGTAGATCTGACCCTAGGGTCGGGTTAATTGCTTATTGCCGTTCATGGACAGATTTGCTAAGCCATGAGGAGCCAAGCCCGCATCAAGGTTCAGTTCAGTTGGGCTGGCGCCAGGCATATACTGCTGTACCTCTTTGGGTTTACTTTTTTCTGCCTTCTTTTCTGCTCGTCTTGTTGCGTGCATGTGTGCATGTGTGCATGTGGCCGGCTAGGACATGGCCATGTAACTATGCACAGTAGACTGTCGTCTTACTGCAGCAGATGATGTGTTGAAAACGCCGACATGAGCTTGCATAACCTAGTTCACATCCTTCGACCTATCGTCATGACCTCGACTGCCTCGAATGCGTGCCCCTCTTTCGCACTATCTCCCAGCCCGTCCAACCAAGACGTGGCTCTCTTCGCCGTGATGCATGTCAAAAAGGCAAATGAGGTCGTGCGTCGTTCATAATTCTGCCTTCAGTGGCGTGGTATTTGTAATTTCAGATACAGACAAAATCGCCCAACTTTGTTAACCCCAGATACTCCAAAGAAAAAGTGCCAGGCCGGGAAAGCTTCTACTCAAACACAAATGGCATCGTCAGCCCAAACTTCAAAAACCCCAGTAATGGTGCCACCATGGTCTGCTATGTCCGTAATACTCCACGCCCTAGTTATGCAATGGTCGTGATGTTCGTAGAAATCGTAATATGGATTTTGTAACATACTCAGCACCTGGAGATGCTCACAATTAACGTATTGGCCATTCGTGATCGCTTAGTATGGAGGAGGGAAATTATAGGCTCCGGGCATTGGCGGCGGAATAGCCCCAAAGTTAGGCCGTCTCATTTGAGGGCCGGGAGTTCGACGATCGGATCGGGGCATAGGAGGCTCCTGCGGATGCATCTGGCTTGGATCACCACGATATCCTGGAGGTGCGACTACAGCAGAGGCACCAGGAGGGGCAGTACCGCTTCGACGATTCACTTTTCGCGAGTTTGACAACGACCCCAATGGCGGTTCCTTTACAGCCGGCTCATCCTCCGCCGGTAGCGTAAGTTCAACAAGTCCAAAGAAATATTCCAAAACTTCAGGGTACCGTTGTACGCTCGCTTGCCAGTCTTCGTCAATACCACGTTTGAGGGACGCTTGTGCTTCAGCAACTTGTGTCGGATGAGGCGGTGCGTGGTAATAGTGATATGCATGGGCGGTGATTCTATCCATATGCGCAGCATGGGCCGTTTTTCGTTGATCTGTTAGTAGGCGGAAATATTCAAGTATGTAGTCTTGTGCATGCCCTCGGACCCAAGAACTATGTATTCATACGATCAGAATTGCTTCGGGGTATGATGGTAGGGCATGTTTATGTACCGTATTTCATTGTATATCGAACGCATCATGCGATCCTCAGCTTGTTTGACAGCAACGTCGAGGCCCTTAGCCTCACACTCGCATGCCATGTTGGCCGGAGCGTGGCATATCGCGCAGTCAGGATCCATCCTAAAGATAGACTTGCCACTGTATGGATAAGTTCTGGGAAACATCTTAGCTGTGATATCAGATGAATTGGTTTACACCGAGTTGGAGCGGATGAGCGTAGTGCAAGAGATGGCCAGAAAAACAATATTCATCTACGGTCAACTCATGACAACAACGTGAGATCCCCCTCCAACCCCGCAGACGTCTTTCATAAGGTTGTATGTGCGTAGGAGAAAGGGCCAACAGCAGTGAGATTGAACAATGAGAAGACAGGAAATGGGGGAGGAGGTAGGGATAAGGATGGCAGAGAGAAGTTAAAACGGACCTAGCTAAAAGGCACGAGCCGTGTTAAAGTCGATTGATGGCGTGGCGGTAAGGAGATAACGACACTGGGTTGCAAAATGGTCTGGTTTGTCCGTCGAAAACCAGCTTGGGAAGGTGAGCAGCTGTTTCGCTGGAGCCGTATGTATGCTGCACTGCAAGCACCAGCAGCTCTCGGGGCTCAAGCTGGAAATGGAGGGAGAAACTGAAGAGCGAGATGGAAGAAGTCGCGTGGGGAAGCGAAGGAAGCTATGTGGAGAGATCGAATGAGAACAAGCCGACCACGTCTACAGTCGTGGCTCGAATGCGGGACCACGGATCGTATGCAGGCTGGCCCAATGGCTTCGAACTGGTACAAGGGAGGGGTCGATGGCGGCGAACTGTAGTTGGGTGATTGTGCGGCTCATGTGCTTTCTGTTAGGAAGGGTGGTGTTGACAAGCAATAAGTAGTACACCAGATGGAGGGGTGAGTGGGACGTTAACGAGGAGGATTTAAGACGAGAGTCGACCGAGAAAAGCTAGCTGTGCGAAGCTTGACATGAGATATTGTACTGCAGAAGGGACTGGAGCTGGCGAAGTTGAAAGAATGCAAAAGACAGCTAGTCGTGACAAATCGGTCATTGGTTAGGCTGAAGGTGGTAAGCCGGGCAGCATCTATTAAGAATCGACGATTGAAGGTAATGTCAATCGTTAAGAGCCCCAGTAGCAAAGCGAAGAAGATGGCAGAGGGAATACTGGAAGGCTGATCACAGGCACACAAGAGGCTCTGTTGGCTTTATTCATTGCTGCAACACCGATTCACCGCATTTTGGCGTCAGCTAGGGGCTAGCCCAGTGCTAGTCAAATAGCAATGGACGCCAGCGATGGGCCATTCCGGGTGAGCTGCAGGATCCCGTCGAGGCGAGGCGAGACGAATGGTCAAAAGTATCGTCGAAAGAGAGTTGATGAAGAGAGTTCAAAACGGTCGCTTCGTTATCGGTTATCTTGTATTGATATCAGAAATCAAGCAGGCTATTAGAAGTCGCATGCCAGCGCTCGTACATCGCATGCGTAGGTGTTTCTCTCAGACAGAGCGCCCACTGGAAGTGAGGTCCGTGAGTGTGATACAAGACATCGGCTAGTAGCAACTGGTCGCGACATATCAGTCGGCCGGGAAAGATATTGACTTGACACAAGATTGAAGGCATAACGAAATGAGAATTAGAAAGGAGGAATCAGAGGAGGAAGAAAGAGACATGAAACTTAGGACTGCCTTCCTTCGTCAGTCCTAGCTGAGACCTGAGGCATGGACCCAGAGGTAAGTTGGTAGGTAGCTCTTCACTGAAGTCCTCTTTCCTTTTTAGGACTTATACGAGAACCGTTCTGTGATGAGATGTCATGACTGAAATAGCTGCCAGAAACTTATGAGCGCAGTTATACCTCAAGTTACAGATTGATAGTCTTGCTAGGTGAGATAAATAAAGGAATTACTGGCATATTTCATATATCTTCTGCTCTTCCTCACATCATCCAACGTACTCACAAAATTATTGGATCTTATCTAATCAACAACCCCAGTAAATTTTGACCAAGCTTGAGGCAAAACATGATCAATAGATATTTTGACAAACCAGCTTCAATTCTGCAACAGGATTGTTGGACAACTCTTTCAGCATGGCTCCGCGGTGCCCAGCTGTGTCATCGACATTTCTGCCATTCCTATATCCTTCGATATTCCTGTCACGACACACCCTCGCCAGCTCAAGAGCACTCCGACCTCGCTACAACTCTACCGTAAACGATCTTCCAGAGTCACGACTCAACCCTGCTCCCGACGACTATGCCTCTCCTAGCTTCTCAGACAAAGCTTCTCTGACTCTTTATGCTGGCCGCGGCGGGAACGGCTGTATTTCTTTTCTGCGCGAAGCATACCTTGCTGAAGGCCCTCCCAATGGCGGCGATGGTGGTCATGGCGGCAATGTCTACATCCAAGCGGCGCATGGCGAAACTTCGCTGCACAAGTTAGCCCGCAAGCGATTTGTTCGAGCCGGCCGTGGCAAGCATGGACAGGGAAGCGCAAAGAGCGGAACACGAGGAGAAGATGTCATCATAACTGTGCCTGTGGGGACAGTGGTTCGAGAGTTAGAACGTGAGGACCCGGTGCTGGACGAAGAGATGGATATGCGACTGTGGCGCGCTCAACAGAAACAAAAGAGACTGGAGGAGCGCATGGCTGCTCTGGAGCGAAAGCGGAGGCAAGATGAAAACGAAGAGGTTTCTGAAGAAGAGGAGGAGGAGGAGGTCGAAGAGGATGAAGAGGGCGACCAGGACCCTGAGCGTCGCAAATGGCTTCTATATCCCGGACTGTCCAAGACTGATATCAAACAAACTGTCTTTCCTCGATTGCCTAAACGAACTCGACTTCTTAAGCAGCCACCCCCAACGATCCATCTCGATTTATCTCGCCCAACCCCCAAGCCAATTCTTCTTGCAACTGGAGGCATTGGTGGTTTAGGCAACCCTCACTTCACATCTCGAGCGCATCCTCGGCCCATGTTTGCCACTAAGGGTGAAGAGGCTGTTACTATGAAGATTGAGCTTGAGCTTAAGCTTCTTGCTGACGTCGGTCTCGTTGGTCTTCCTAATGCTGGGAAAAGTACTCTCCTTCGTGCCATCACGAATAGTCGTACTCGAGTGGGAAACTGGGCCTTCACAACTCTTCAGCCCAATATTGGGACGGTTGTTCTCGACAAGTACTCCGGTCGACCTACAATCAAGAGTTACCGCCGCTATCCCGCTCAACTAGGTCTGCCCGAAGCAGTCGACACAGAGCCACGCACTCGATTCACGATTGCCGACATTCCTGGTTTAATCGAAGGTGCGCATCTTGATCGTGGTCTGGGTATTGCTTTCCTGCGCCATGTCGAGCGCGCTGGTGTCCTCGCTTTCGTCATTGATCTCTCTGCTGGCAATGCAGTCAAGGCCCTGGACTCACTCTGGCGAGAGGTCGGATTATATGCCCAAATGCGTGATGAAGAAGAGGCTGATCGTGCAATCGAGTCCCGTATTGACTGGGGTGTCGAGTCGGATATGGATGGTCCTATAAATCTGACCACCGGATTCGAAAACGACCGGGAAGATCTCAGTTCAAAACCAGGACTACAGATAGCAGGAAAGCCATGGTTTGTTGTCGCAACCAAGGCAGACCTACCAAAGACACAAGAAAACTTCAAGGAACTAAAACAATACCTCAATGGTATCACAAAAGGCGAAAAGCCGCATCCAAGCGGCGTGGAGGATGCTTGGACAAAAGACTGCGCCGCCATCCCAGTGAGCGCAATCAATGGCCAGGGCGTGGATAGAATTGTACACTGGACTGTTGGACTATTAGACGAGTAGACGAAGTTTGGAGACACCTTGTATTATACCATATGTATCAACCTTTCATCCCTGGTCATGATTCAAACTGAAATAACATAAAACAATGTACATTGACCCATTTTTAAGCCGTTTCCATCTTCTCACCCTCGGCCTCTGCAGGCTCTTCAGGCGAGGGAAGATCCGCAACATCCACTTCCTCCTTGATATCATCACCAGCCTCAGCCTCCTTGGCGTCCTCAACGGCCTTCTTGTTCTTCTGCGCAGCAATGTTGATCAGAGGGGATGTATCGTTGAAGATACGTAGTAGCATAGCAGATCGATCTTCCTTTGGAAGCATAAGGTTAAGTGAGTGGATGCTCTTCCACAGAGGCAGAGCCATGCGCTCCCTGAAGTCAGGGTCTGTACCATCAGGCTCAACACGAAGAACAGCGCAGCCCATGCCGATGTCTCGGACACGCTCGCCAATCTCGTCGAAGCGCTCGTACTTGCCATCGTTGATACGAGGGAACATCTCGATGAGAAGCTTACGGAAGGTCTCCTTGTTGTGAAGATGCACAACACGGGGCTCACCGACGTAACCCTGGAGGATTGGCATACCCTCAGCCTGGATACGCCATCTGCAGACATCAGCTGAGGGAGCATCCTGCTTCATGTACATGCGGACACCACCGTGGATGAACTTAATGCCGCGGCCCTCGTTCTCGATAAGAATATCGCGGAGTAGCGCGCTGGTGTAGTAGATAGCCTTGGCAGGCTCACCCATCTCGTTTCGGACCATGTATCGGTCGTCGGGGAAGCGCTTGGAGATATGATAGAATTCCTTAATATTCTGGACGGTAGGGTGGGACACGTCGAGGTACTTGAAAGCCTCTTCGACGGGACCGTTTCGGCGAGGTTTGCTACCCTCCTGGGGTGCTTGAGCAACGGGAGTAGCTGCGGCTGAGGGCTCAGTCGACTCAGTCTTGACCTTTTTAGCGGGCTGATCTTGAGCATCCTCAGACTCCAGAGGTCGCTTGCTGCCATTGGTAGACGCATCGGCCATCGCAACATCCTCTTGCTTCTCTTCAGCCGCAACAGGTGCAGCTTCGGCATCAGCGGGAGCCGTCTCAGATTCCGTCTTCGCCTCGGTTTCCTCCTTGGCAGCCGCCTCTTCAGTAACCTGATCAGCAGGAGTGGCATCAGCGGAGTCTTCAGTCTTAGCGGGCTGCTTCGTCTCCTTGGACTCGTTCTCGTTCTTAGCCTTGAACTCGGACTTCTTTTCCAAGACAGTGATGAAGAAACCCCCGGTATCTTGCATGTGGGGATAGACACGCATGCAGCGCTCAAGAGGTAGGTCAGCGCACTCAGCGCCCTCAAGTCTAGGGAACATAGTCTCAACGACTCGTCCAGGGATAACACCATCAGCGCTCTCCTTAGCAAAGTCCTCGACCTCCTTCCAAGAGCTCCAGATGCGGGCGCTCTTATCCATGATCTTCCAATCCTTCATTCCGGGGTATCGCTTGAGATTGGGCAACTCCTTGCTGCAGTCAACAATCTCGACATTCGCAGGGCCGCCACATCGCTCAATGGCAGAAACAACCACAGACTCGTTCTCAACAGGGTTCATACTGCAGGTAGAGAAAACGACGCGGCCACCAACCTTGAGGAGCTGGAGAGCGCGAACCAGGATGCGAATTTGTGTCAGATGCAGGCCAAGAGCGCTTCCAGGTTGCCAATCCTTCCAGATGTTGGCATTCTTTCGTAGAGTTCCGTCACCGGAACAAGGAACATCAGCCAGAATACGGTCGAACTTGAGGTAGGTAGGCTTCTTGCCATCCTTGGCAGGGAGTCTGATCGAAGGAAATTGGGTGGCATCGTGGTTCGTGACGAGGAGATTCGGGGAAGAAAGTCGCTTGAGTTGGTGGACAAGCATGTGCCCGCGCTTGTAATCGGAGTCGTTGGCGACAAGCATTCCAGTAGCTCGTCCAGCGTCACTGGGGTCAGCTTCCAGATCGGCCTCAATCTCGTCCCTTGTCTCGGCACCGAGATCTAAGCCATCTTCCTGAGCGTAAGATCGGAGGACCTTGCGCACTCGAGCCTCCTCACCCTGGTGGATCATCTCGAGCAGTTGCGCCGCCTTGCTTCCAGGTGCGGCACACATGTCAAGGACGGTCATACCAGGGCGGAGATCCATCAGCAGAGGGGGGATCATGCTGACAACCTCCTGTCGGCTAATGTTTCCAACGCTGGTCTCGGAGACCAGGAATTTCTGGAATGCGGCGAAGGGAGGGAATTTGCGAACGACGTTCTTGGGCGTAGTCATCCACCAAGCCAGCTCATCGGGGTACCAGGGCACAGGTTGAGGAGGCTCAACAGGTCGGCCATCTTGATGCTCGATCTTGACGATTTCGGGGATATATCTGGTCTGGAGAAGGCTCTTGACAAGAAGGGCGTGACTGAAAGCGCATTGAGATTAGCCGGCGAATTTTGTGGAACGCGATTGTGAAAAACATACCCTTTGGAACCGCAGAACCTGAAGCTGTTGGGAAGCTCGCGTCTAAGAGCCTCCCAATAGGCGTTCTTTTCCTCTTCAGGCAGCTGAAGGAGGGTATCGTAGAAGCGTTGGAGCTTCTCGTTCTCCTTGGGAATCGCAGGATAATCTCTCCAGCCACCTCTGTCCTGGTTACCACCGCCTCGGCCACCGCCGCCTCCTCTTCTGTTCTTTCCCTATTTTTCATGTCAGTATAGGTCGCAATTGGAGCGTTGTGAGGAGTGTATGCGCACCCTGAAGCTCTTTTTGCCCATTGTCGCAAATGTCTTGAAGTGGTTGAATCGACAAAACATGCAATGCGACAAAAAATTTGGACTAAAAAAAAAAGGCCCCGCCACTTTTTAGCATGTGCCGCGCTAAAATTATGCAAGGTTTACAGGCGGTATGATAACTTGACTCAGAGTCAAGACAATGGCACTAGAAATGTTGACTTTCTTATCCTACCTATAGAAACAGTAACTAATTTTATATATACATTGCATATCATTATAGTACTCATCACTCTCATCGTATCTTGCCTTGATATTTGCGCTTTTCAAATGTGTACATCCATTCAAGCAACTTATTCATGACAGCCTCCAATAGAAGTTATAGAATCCATATAAACCAAGAAATAACCTGGGCTCTTTCAAGCACCCATTTTGCGTGTGTATCTTTCTCCGCTGATATATATAAGCTCCTATTCGTAGTAATGTCGGAAGGATACTTCATACTATCAACATCGTACTGAAGGCGATCTGAGGTAACCTCAAGGACTGTTTTGAAATTTGCTAGTCTATCCACATTCACTTAACCAAAGCAGTTAAAAAAAAATACGAGATTTGAGTGCTAAATGGATCCAGTGGAGATATAGTAAGTAAACTATTTGATGCGAACGTTTATTAAACCCAGCTCGATGGTTGGCTATATGCCGAAATCGGCATTCGTGCTGACCCGACCCTGTCGTTCTATTGGTTTCATAAGGATATCGGGTTAGAGCTGAACAAGAAATGTGAATTGTGACTCCGACATCTGCTTAGAATGGACCTCATCACCCTTTCGATCTACGACTAACATCAAGATCTTAGCTAGTATTTTAAAGGTATTAAATGGCTTGGGGGTCTTCATTCAGTATTTTATTCTAACCGGCCACCGCTGTATTTAAAACTAAATGCCACCATTATGAACGATGCACACCAAAGGTCTCGACGACCAAATGGACGACCAGAAGCTTGCGATCAATGTCGGACTCGCAAAGTTGCATGTGATCACAGACGACCTAATTGCATGCGATGCCAGAGAAGAGGAGATAATTGTGTCTACACAGCATCATCACCCGCGTCACGGGTCAGAGCTTCGATGCAGCCAAGTCCAGGTCTCTCACCCCGACCTACCAAGCCCATGACACGAGACTATGCATTCAGTCCAGGCTACCTTGGTTTTGCAAGCTACAACTCTGCGTTTCAGGGAGCGCGAGAGAGTCTGTCAGTTTCTGAAACAGGCTCAGAATTGGCAAGCACCGAAGTATCAAGTCCTGGAAATGATGATGTTTGTCTACGAAGCTTGCCTTTGCCAACACAGCAAATGTGTCTTGTTGTCTTGCAGTACCTCCCAGGACGACCAGAAGCACATATGGTTTTTCATGACGAATCTGGCCCTGAAAATACCACAACTTGGTCTCATACTGCTGTATCACGAATCATTACTTCTCTGCGGCAGCTTTTTCAAAGTTATGAAAACAGCGAGTCATTCGATGAACAAATTGCTGACGTCCTGTGCCGTAACACTTCAAAGCCAATCAACGATACTTTCGATAAGTTTGACGACTGGATCGAGCAATTTTCTGGGTCAAACATCCGATGGGAATCGATAGGTCTTCTGTGGGCTCATCTCGAAGGTCTTTCAGACGCAATATCAACCCTAAACTATCGTCAACTTCAATGGGTCGAAGGCAAGCGATCATCCGTGTTTTCACACGATCACTTACACTATTGCATTGAGATCGCACGTCATTTTACTGCTGGTAATAATCTTCTTCTTGATCTCTGTCGACGACAGGCCGCTCTTGGAACCATGGTTTACGGCGATGCTAGTAAGTACATGTCAAAGTCTAGCATCATGATACTAACGCCTTAGGCCCTATATTCTGGAACTCACATAGTCTGTGCATCTCCATGCTCCTATTTATGGGTCTTCACGCTTCGGGAGAGACATCTAGGCCGCAAGGACAACCCGAGAAGGCTTCATTTTGTGTCGAACATAAGCGTTTACTCTACTGTTACATCTTCAAAAACGACAAGTCCGAGGTCACGTTAACCGGCAGGCCACCACTCCTAAGCCGTCGCTATTGCTCAACACTGCCGCCCTTGGATTTGCCAGACAGCTGTATGATGTCTGAGGACACGATGGCAGAAGAACTCAAAAATCTCGATGACAGGGGCTGGAATACAAAGGGCGATATTTCTAGTAGCACTTACATACGAGCTCGCTACTTTATGTCGTATGTTTTGGACGAGGTGATAGAAATTGCGCTGGGTGATGATGTTGATGTCACACTCGAATATCTTGAGTAAGTTTTCCGATGTAATCACTCTTTCATATATGCTGATTTCAAGTAGAAATATCAAAGCCCGAGTGACGCAAACGTTTATCGAAATGCCCTCGCATTTGATTTTCAGACACGAAGATCTAGACGATCCGCACCTTGACACGCATGTTCTGTATCTGAGAATATTGCTTTATCTTTCCCATCGAAAAGATATCTTTGTAGTCGAGAGGTTACTTCTCGCGCATGGAGCGGTCGACGGTGGCTCGTTACTTGCAACAAGTTTTGATTTAGTCAAAGTGACGGTCATAATCTGGATAAACAAGACTCGATTTGCCAATATGAAGCGGAACTTTGAATGGCTTGTAAGTAAAGTTGTATCCTAAGTTATTATTGAATCTTTCTGATTTTGTGAGTAGTTGGTAGCGTATGGAGCACTCGGAGCAGGCATTCTATGTCAAGAATTACTTCGACCGACTTTCTTTGGAGTTCATCCCTTGAACCCTGCTCTTTCACGGTCGAATATTGTTCAACAATTGAGTATGCTCGTTGCTTTTCTGAACTGGTTTGGACCCAGCTCGCCGAACAGGGTTGTTTGTGGAGACTGTGAAGCAATCATTCAGCGAGTACTTGATGAGCATCTGAACTCCGCGCCGGCTGGCAACACAATCTTGGGGCCGTTGGTTATAGATGTTCCTCAGTCTTTGACTTTCGGACATGAGTTGTTGAATACATTCGATTGGCTCCGGAATGGCATATAGAGAGCTGTATATAAATTAGGTGAAGGATTGTGACAATACAGTGTTTGGTAGCATCAAGCCTTGATCTTTTTGCTTCTTGTCAGACCAAACGACAACTAACAATTCGGTTTTATTCGACACTCATTATTGGCTTATGGATTTGTAGAAGGTTGGGTATATTCATATTACTCCTTATAGGAGATGGTCTATCTGCGTTTATACACATAATGTTTCATGACTAGTAACTCGCTAGCCGAAACTGAATACAGTGCCTCTAGGGCCGAATTATAACACACAAAGTTGACTGGCAGGAGATCTCCTACATCATCAAACCGCCAAAGATGGCGGCGATGGCACCGCTCATGAGACCCCATCGGATCTCTCCTCGGGCCTCGATACCAGCGTTACCGCTTTCTGTAGCAGAAGCACTGGCAGCAGTTCCGGTAGCAGTAGAGGTGGCGGTACCTGAGGCGGTTCCTGAGGCGCTTCCTGTCTCAGCGGCACCAAGCTTACCGCCGCCGGTAGACTTGGGGGCAGAGCTGTCGTCAGCGTTGGCAGCAGCCTTGGCGAAGTTGTCAAAGCTCTTAGAACCACTGGTACTAATTCTGTTGTTAGCATACATGTAGTATTGATTACAAGATAGCACAACTTACGGAGCGTTGATAGCACCAACCATGCCGCCCTGGCAGTGACCCTGCACAGCGCAGTAGTACCAGATGGGGTCCTCAGACTTCACCTCAATGGTGAAGACCTTGTCGCTGACCTTGTCCTTAACATTCTGGTCACCGCTGAAGAAAGCGGTGCTGTTGATGGGCTCACAGGGCTTGGCGAAGCTGCTCTGGGCGACGGAGTGGAATCCTTCGTAGAAATGGAACTCGACGGTATCGCCAACCTTGGCGGAGGTCTGAGCAGGAGTGAAGTTGAGACCGTTCTCTCCGACCTTGACGACGTGGACGGCAGCAGAGACGGTGCTGGCGGAGAGAGCCAGAAGCTTGATGGGAGAGGCGTGCATTTTGGTGGTGGTATTAGTGGTGATGGGTGGGTGGATGTAGTGGAATTGTTTTGTTTGGAGGATGGATGTTTTGTTGTGTTTATAGTGGGAATGTGTAAGTGTTTGTTGATGATACAATCCAAATGGTGGTAGTTCGTCCCTCCTCTTTATAGTCATTCCAATTGATGCCAATAATATGAAGTCGAGTTAAACTTCGTCCCCTGTCGTGCTCACTCTGGGGTCCTCTGCTAACCTCAAACCAGGATGAAGCACAGGGGCGGCCGCCCAACCCCAAACATTTAGCAGGACAGCAAACAGTGAGACACAGCCACTCGGCATATGCAGACAAATAACTTCTGTAAGCTAAGTTTCCAACGACTCCGTATTGTCGCGGACAGTTTGATACCCCCGAATCTGTCTGACCTGAAATGAAGTGGTTTCGTTTAGTGTTTTCTGTTTGACCTTACTCCTCGAAACTCTGAGCGCTAGATCAAACCGGGTCCCAGATCGAGCCGAGACTCTCTGTGTAGCAAGCCATGTTAAAGCGTCTCGACAATTGACTTTGCACCGGCAACTTGGTGCCGTGCACAGCGCGCAGTCCCAGGCGCCCTGCCTACACGTTTCACTTGTGCGCCATTGGGGGTAAGCCACTGCCGTTATATCCAGCATGGCATTGGGCATTGGACGAGACTACAGTATGCTGACGTTGAAATGTATTCATAGATCTCTTTGGGTTACAAGAGAATTAGCCTTTGCTGTTGTGCATACCGTTAAGCGCCGGTTATCTTGAATTACGGCGCTGAACATGAATCCCACATTCTGGCCGACTTCATACTGAGCGCCAAGACAAGCGTATTCGCAATTAAGATCTGAACGGTCGAACTACCGAAGCTAACGCCCCAGATGTCCCTAGCTCTCGGTTCGCTTGACATGGCACGGTTAATGCTATTGATATTGTCGAAGGCGAGGCCTCCGGACTGTTATGCACTCTCTCGTGTCAGACTCAGGATTTGTCACCGTGGTTTGGTGACATTGTATGTTTGGCTCTGTGATGATGTGGATACGAGCCTTGTTTGGCCCTTGGCTCAAAACGGTTTTCAACATGTCGACTAGCACAAACCTAAAGTATGAACTCATAATATATGAAATGGTGTAGGGGATGATTTTTAAAACGCTGCAGCACAACGACATCTCGATTTACATAGCAAAGACCGAGATCCGCAATAATATCATAGTAGGTAGGTTCCTTAGATACGACAGCAAGTTTCGGTGAAGGCTGTCAAAAGCTCCATGTAGTATTCTCGTTGGATACCCATTACCTAGCACCTTGTCTTCCATGTCAAGCATGACCACTTACCCTAAAGATATCGTCACTATCACAGCCTTGTTAGCATATCATATCCATATCAATTGCTATGTTCGGGCATAAACTCTCAATATGGAAGTTATAAGAATTATACTTTACGCTTGTTTTCCCTTGTCATCGGGGAACACGTGGTGAGCATCGCGAGATAGAGCGTTTACGGACCTGCGCCACGATCGATACGTAGGTCTTGAGGTTTGTAATGTGTTAGTAACTATTAGCTAAGTTGTTCCCAGTGGAGCGGTTGAAGCTTCTCGAATAGACGAATATCGTGGTCGGCAAATTCTCCATTTACCGACATCGCAAGGCTTAAAATGCCCCAATTGAGGCAATCGCCAAGGACAAGTTGAACTCAAAAGGAGATGAAGCTCTCCACAGTCCACACACAACCAAGCTGTCATGCACGGCTCTACACCTTCCGAAAATCCAGCCGCACGGGCACAGCTAGGCAGCAGTCACGTGCAGCTACCCAAATTCGGGTTGGCCTAGCAACCTGAGGAAGTCAACAGCGCACGGGCCATATAGCAGCTCCTCTATATAATCTCTCTTTCCCTCTCGTCTTCTGATTTTCTTTTCCTTTCTTCTTCATACTTACCTTGTCTGGAGTCCCCTCGCTCAAGAATGAGGGGCCTCAGTGTGTGACGGCCTGCATTGCACATCGCGGAGTCGTCCTCACTCTATTGTCGTTCGCGGCCATAGCGGGCTGAATTTTTGATGTCCTCCCTTATCTTTCATTATGCGCTTGGCTTTTTGCTAGGTCATGAAGAAGGATGTGTATTTTGCGATATGTGGTTGAAATAAACTGGTGTCACGCCTTGAGATGCTGCAGTGAAGGGACGTGTTTATGCGCGTGCTAGTAAAATCGCGAAGCAGATAAATACGTATAAAATTATATTTGTACAGTCACAGCAAGCAAAGAACGCATGTGTAAGCTTGAATAAAGTTTGTGTGTGTTGATATTAACAAAAAGTAATCCTACACTCCGTCGTGATAGTCCCAAAACATTACATTCTTTCTCAAATCCCAGTTATCGTAATATCGTCATCATTCTTTACTGCTTCTTCCACTGTCCAGCATTCTCAACACCCTTGGAGATGCTGTCGAGACCGCCCTGAACTCCAGTGCCAAGGTTGCCGATTCCATCGCCGAGAGGACGGCCAGCGTCGCCAGTCGCAGAGGTGACAGTGTCACCAACACCACGAGTTGCAGCTCCAGTAACGTTGCCGACTGTGCGGCCGAGACCACCGACAGTGTTGCCTACGGTGCTAGTGAGGAAGTTGAGACCTCCTCCAACAGTCTCGCCAACATTGCCGGCGGGGTTGTTTTTGTTGTTGTTGTTCATAATGGCGGTTGATAGGTAAGGTAGTGGTGGATATAGTTTGGGTAGTATGGTTTTTGTGTCTTAGATTTGCTTTGAGGCTTGAGATCTTATAGGTTGCAGACTTAATCTCCGGAATCAGTGGAAGGAAGGCTCTCTTAAATATATCTTTTCTTCTTACAAGAATCTCAACAATATCTGGTCCTGTAAATCATCAGCCAGGTTACATCACCAAATGACGTCAAACACAGGGTATCCTCAAAGACGATCAGAATCATTGGATCGACATCTAACCACCAGCCACAAAGCCATCCCTCCCGCACCTCTAAAATGACGTCCCTCGACACATAATTACGCATTCCGGTGTTAGAGATGCATGCAGTGGTGTCCCTATTCGTGATGTTACAGGGCAGAGCAGCACTGCTAGCAGGCATATCCCGACAATTGTCGAGGTGAGTTTATGTCATGTTCTGGACCTTCGGACCCTTGAATGGCGGGAGCGATGCTCTGTGTGGCGCATTCGTCCGTTAGTTGCCAGACTGAGACTGTGACTGGTCAAACAAGAGCATCACGACTTATACCGTGCAGGTTTCGACGCACCTTAAGATCTTTCTGCGATGCGAGATGTTGAGTTGCATCGTCATGGCTACAAGATCTTGGAAATCCATGACGTTGGTTGGGCACACAGGAGCACAATGTGAATAGATATGCAAATGACATAGCAAGATGCGGAAAAATCAACATGGACGTGATCATCATGCCCGGCTTTTAGTTATGCTGCTCTAATAAAACTCAACTGAACCAAGGAATGCGCTACCTAACCGATATTGAACTCGTCTGCTGCGGAGTTCATCAACATCATACTCTTCTTCCTGATAATGTTCTGGTTTTGCCTCTCATCTCCAGCTGCCTGTTCTGGATCCTTCTCAGCACCCTTATTCGTCCGCTTCTTGGTCTTCCTCTCCACACCTGCACCGATGCCGCCAGGTGCCTCTCTCAAACCGTAACTCTTTGCTGTATGCCCCAAGTGTAGTTCTGAAATGTCAAAGTGCTTTCTCTCCTCCTTGGTATGGGTAGCATATGCCCTGATGTGGGACTTGAAGCCATTTCGAGCAAGCTCCAGTCGCTTGGTGTCCTCCAAGAGACGCTGTTCAATGTGTAGTTGAAGGGCCTCCGCCTTGTCGTGGAAAGACTGTCCATCCTCCGGTTTCGCAGACGTCTCGACCGGGAATTCAAGTTTCGTCATCATGCCCTTCTGGAGAATGGAGTCATATGATTGCGGTGTTGGTGGCGTTGACGTTTTCAGAAGTTCGATATATCCTTCCTCGGTTCCGGGGAGGAGGAATAGTAGGGCATCACCAGGTCTACCAGCACGAGCAGTTCGACCAACACGATGAATATGATCGGCGAAGCTGAACGCAGGATCGTACTCGATGACCAAATCGACCGACGGAATATCAAGACCACGCGAGGAAACATCGGTGGTAATTAAAAGAGACGGGGACTTGCAAGCCGAGAATGATCGGAGTGTAGCTGTACGGATGGGCTGCGACAAAGATCCATGCATTCTGTGCAAGATAACCTCGGGGCTCGCTGGTGAAGTAATATATGCTGCCTTGGCTACGGTCTTCGAGACTGACTCTGCATCCTTGGAGCCTGCAACAGGTGCCTCGTTGTTGTTTGGATCTCGTAAAAGTTCGTAGTGGAAGTCGACGGAGTCAGCGCACGAAATGAATATAATTGCCTTCATGGTCTTTCCTCGTCGGGAGAACGTCGCTTTGAGATACGAGATAAGAGTAACCAGTCGTAGCTTGGCTGGGACAACAGAGTAGTACTGGTGTAGTTGTGCAGGTGCCTTCATCTCCGTCCTTTCCACATCAAGCTCAATATCCTCCTTCTTTGCTGCTAGGAATGCCGCATCTGCCAAACTCATTTCTCCCAGTTTTTGTACGTTCATCTTCATCGTTGCTGAGCATAGTACCGTGACTCTTCGTTCGGGCAGGGCCTTGAGTGGTGTTCCATCGGGTAGCTTGTCGGATACGTCAACTCCCTTTAGTGCCGTAATAACCTTCTTTAAATCGTCTTCGAAACCCAGATCCATAAGTCGATCACCTTCATCGAGAATCAACCATCGAACCGTACTGAGGTTAAGCGCCTTTGTGTTGTCGATATGGTCAGCAAGTCGGCCAGGAGTAGCGACCAAAAAGTTGACACCCTTTCGTATGCGAGCCTTTTCTGCCTTCTTCGACTCTCCTCCAGTAATCGCTGTTGATACGAGCCATGGGAACGGTCGAATGAGCTTCTCTAACACAGTATGGACCTGTTTCGCCAGTTCGCGTGTAGGCGCAACGATAATAGCAAAAGCACCAGAATCTCGATGAATCTGGGCCTTACCCTTCTCACTCAGAAGTAGAACACGATGTAGGATAGGTAACAAGTAGGCCAGAGTCTTTCCGGAACCAGTTTCGGCCTGCACGAAAGCGTCGGAACTGCTTGTCAACATGTGAGGGATGACCTTATTCTGAATAGCCGTCGGTCTCTCCAGGTTCATCTTGCCAAGCTCATCAACAAGTCGAGCAGATATCGTCAAGCTACCGAAGTTTGCAACATCTGATAGAGGCGCATTGGTCGCCTCTGGAGCAGTCCATTCTGCTTGCTTCTCCTCAACTTCAGTCGTCTGTGCGGGATTGAATGAAAATAGTCGTGAGATGACTTGTCTCGATTTGCCATCTGACTGCTGGTTTCGAGGTTGGGCGGAGGAACCTCCGTGGCCATCGTTGTCTGTGTGCCTCGGTCGCGAGTTATGTCTGTTTAAAGATTTGTAATCAAAATAATGATCTCCTCCCCCATCATCTGTTCTTTGGCGTTTTGACGACCTGCCCTCATCGAATCCATCTGCTGGGGGTTTGGGTTGCGATTTCCCAGAAGCCAACCTCGCTGATTTCTCTGCTTGCTTCCTGTCGCGCCATCGACCACCCTTAAACTTGACCTGAGGCTTGATTGGGCCCGACCCCAAGTCAAAATTCAGAAGCATTCCATCGTCAGCCATGATTGCAATGTTGGTGTTGGTTCATGGCACATGGCCCATCCAGTATTCTTGATACAATGCGCAAGAAAAAAATAAAAAAGTGGAACACCTTATCTTATCGGGCTTCTATCGATAATGCCCAACGAGATGGTCTAGACTCTCGCCGAGGATCTCAGCTGTGCCCTGAAGGTTCATGGTTAAGGTACAATTTGATAGGACGAATCAAGAAGATGAAGCTCCGTCGTAATTCCGAATTGAGATTATCAAGACTGAAACTGAAAACAATCTCATGACCATCAGCATCGGGAATCTAGACATTTCAGGGCAATCTGGGCGATGCACATCGAAAAGTCCCGGGCCTTTATTGTCAAATGACCGACAGCCCCTTGAGTCATCTCAAATTCCCCGAGATTCCTCAAGAGGAAGAGATCGATACGAGATGACGCAGAAAGTTTAATGAGGCAGGATGAGGCATATTCTTGATCCCGTAGAATCGCAAATTCGGTCCGCGTAAGCAAAGGCAGGCCAAGGGAGACCTTGCGACCACAGAATAATGCAACGGTCCAACTCCTTCATGTGATACGCATCGCAATCTTAATCTACGGAAGCACAAACCCTTTAGTAAATCGGTGCTACGTCAGGTATGCGCAAACCGTGGAGCATTGCAGGCTGTAGTTACACGTCAACTCTGCATACTACATACCTGAATGTCAAGTATGTTATTGAAGATTGATAGCTCGGAGCAAAACACCCTTGCCATAAGCCGCTCGCAACTTTGCTCCGTCGTGCCGGAGGTGATCAGCATTTTGCATCCCGCCCCGGAGGCTGTTACAGATTGATAAGTGATAGCCTATTGATAGCCGGGCGAACCATCTGATAGCACTCCAATCTCCAATCTCCAATTCTCCAAATCGCTTACTCAAGGACGGATGTTCATGGAGTTAAAACGTGAAAATGCCGGGTCCATATGCTTACACCCGATCGGACTCGGCTATTAAGCCCGTCATCTTAGACGAGACTTAAGAATGACAAGCGAAAAGCCAGGGGACTTTCAGCCATAATCCATATTGATCCGTGGCATCCGTTGTGAACGGCTATTTTTCGTTGATGGTGATCCTGTGACGAACCAAAATTGCAGCCCTGTGGGAGGACAGTTGTGCCACTCACCCACAGCCCTGAGTTTGGCAGGTTTGGATATGGCTGGGTGAAAAGTTAGGGAAGGGATCCTCGATTATAGGTAAATATAATTATTTGGTTTATTAGGCAATTGATTGAAGTGTACTATGTCTTCTCATTTGGTATGGTAATCTTGCTATCCAGGTAGTCACATATTCTCCTGTGATGATACCTTCAGGTCAAGGTAAACTATGGCTTGACCTGTCCTTCTCAAACTCCATGAGGCTGGGAACAACGTGCTTGCTGGCGTTGCCACACTATGACTGGTTATCATGACCAAAATGCTTGTTGCTCTGACAGGAGGCTGTGGCTAGGGCAAACGGAACCTTGACGGAGTTGCACTACTTGCCCCGGAGGAGGATCCGATGGAAGACTTTGGGGCGCAAACAACAGGTACAATACAGTACCTTTGATGTCTTTCTTGGCGGATGCTGTGCGTTTTCATTGTTGCAACACTGTAGCAGCTGACATTCAGTATTTTCACATAGCCTGGTTGAGCCTTCAAGCTTTTGCCACACCTTGTGTAGACTCCACTAAGGCTCAATTTCGTGATAATTCTTCATGGTGTTATGGTACTAATCCATGGACTAAAATTTCTATTGACGTCTATAGCCGAGGACATGGCCAAAATTTTACGTTTGATATCAGTAAATTCAATTATCATGAATGGACCTTTGCTGAGATCCACCATTACAGCCAAAACCCTGCCCGTAAACACGAAGAAAAATGTCAAGCTGAACAAAACTGAAAATACATACCCTTGTCAGAAAGTTAGCACTCAGACAAGTATCCTCTAGCGGGATATCTGGCAGTGACCCGACAGGCTGGACGTGGAGTTCCGGCTTCTCCCATGAAGTCTCAACGCTAACGGGAGCAGATGTGACTTGACCAATAGAAGCTCACTAAATTCACGTCTAAGACAGGGAGGGATGGACAAAAAGAACCGGTTTGTTCTCGCCCTGGGCACCATTTGAGATCGAAGAGTTGGTTGCTGATTAGTCAATAACATTCAAGAACCTTGGCCCTGGCTGTTGACGATGTCGACGATGGATGCAATGATGCATGTTCTGAATTCTGGTCTAGAAAACGGTTCCGCTCCTCGCTAAAATCGTCACTTACGGTCAGATCAAGGGTCGTGTGCCACAGAAGGGTCCGCCAATGCGGATGCACTTTTTCAAAAATAGTAGAAACTGAGAAAAATGCTGCATACCAAAATATGTACGCGGCTCTGTTATGGGATGATATGGTTTGGTTTTTGATCCTACAGGGGAAAAAGCAATTAAATAAGATCGACAAAATAAGAATACCACTATAGAAAGCAAGGGAGAAAAAACTTTCATGGCCGGACGAGAGGCAGTTTTCAAAATTCGATAAAAGCTGATTGGACAAAGTTGAGCCAATAATCAAGCCTCTAACGGATTCTCCAAACGCCAGGACCAAGTGGTCTTGCTGCTTGCTGAATGTTCTGCTCAAAGATGGATACGTTGTGCGAGCGGTGGAAATTCAGCATCTATCGTTTCTAGGATCAATGATCGGTGTGAATGCGCGTGTAATAGACTAAGCAGTATGAATCGTTGCCACATGCATGAGGTCCCCCCGCAAAGAAATGGTTGCATTCTCACTGTTATTCACTTCACCTGAAGTGCAACTCGTCACCTGGAAGCTTTGCCTCCGGAGGTTCTAGGGAGCTTCAGTGAGTAAGAGAAAATGAGACGGGTTGGAGATAACTTTGATTACAGGTACAGGCCTTGAGTCATTCCAGAACCTGCTTGTGTCCGATGGAGCTCAGGCACCCACAAGCTGGAAGAGCACGCTTTAACCCCTGTCGACACCCACAGAAGAACCACTGCGGAGTCTGTGTAGGCTGCATCCAACAACGACCCGAACTCCGCGCCCCGACAAGGCCGCTATGGCTGCGCAGCCATCATCGATAGCAAGGTATTTTCAGTTACAGAGGTGTTAGAGTAAGTACCTACTTTGTAGCGATAACAGACCGTGGAGGGAGCTCATCAGTGGACATTTGATCGTGACAAGCTCCATTTTCAGGGTTCCAGTGAGGGTTTCCCCACACTGACTTTTGTAAGCTGCCTCATTGACGCATACCTTTTCTACGTAACTGAGCAGCATTACAGTAGAGTTTTTGGATTCAAGTGTCGCCAAGGTACCCACTCCAGTGCACCTCAGGCAAAGAGAAAAAAAGGCACCACTCCCCCGACCCTAAGGCCCGGGTCCATGTCAAATATTCACCCTCGTCTTCCATCCCATCCATCCTGACACCCGAGGACAAGACAACCAACCCCAGACGACTTAATTTTTTCTCGTCTCTTTTTAGATCTGATCTTTTTTTTTTCTTCTTCATTTCTTTCCATCTTCCCTCCCCCTTCATAATTCATCTATCAATCTGGTCTGCGCGTTTGTTTGACGGCATCGTTGCTGTCAAATGAACCTGCAATTGATATTTCCTCTTTTTTTTCTAATGTAAGTGCCACTTGAATCTCCATTGTCGCGTTTCTCGTTTCGCTCGCTGGTCCACCACACACCACTGTTCCCACGCCTCCCCAGACCGCGTGGTCCGACTCATATCTCATAATCGTTCGACTGCACTCCAGCTTTGGCAATGCTCAGGCACAAAGTCAGCGGCAGTTGAATATACTCTGACGCATCATGATTACTTCCCTGATTGTTCTTCTTGCTGACCTAGAGACTATAGTCTCCTCTCTCCCCCCCTGGGTGGTTTCTAAATGCCCACATACTCTAGCCTCTACTCGAATTTCGTCCGTCAAGGATCAACATTCGCAAAGTCTATCACAACACACGGTTACGCCCAATCCGTTGTTGCTGCCGCTCACCCTCACGTCCTCAACTCCCAGAACCGACCTAGCTTTGTACGACGAAAGACCAACCGACTTGGCCGTTTTTCTAACCTCCAGCTTCACTCTGCCTTCCACACTGAGCGCACAGCATCTTCGGGCCTCCCGTCCGTTGAGCATCGCCCAGCACAGAACCATGGAGGGTTAGACGCCTACTTTGAGGCCTTGCAACACCAGCAGGCCACCGGTGAAATCGATTCAGAATGGACCCAATTCGACTTTCAGAAGAGCATTGAATGGAAGCCTACTCCTGCTTCCATTCTCACCAAGGACCAGGGCCTCGCTAAAGATGCCCTTGAGCAGTCTTTGATCGAGGATGTCGAGGTCAAGTCAAACCTGTCAATTGAAGACCAAGCAGCTCTTGCACACATCGATGCTGCACTTGAGAGAGAGATTGAGGTACGGAGCCTACAGGAGGCAGCTGAGAATGCTGCCGCCGAAGGACGACCCGTGTCTAGTCTTGGTTTGAAATCCCAATCTCCAGTGGTTTCCAGGTCCCAAACTCCAACAAGTGTCGCTCGCAGCTTCACTCCTCCTGCTGACCCCCAATCACTGTCTTATGCCGACCATCTTCACAAGCTCGCTGAGAATGGCCGATATGTTGAGATCCCCGCGGTCTTCGAGGCAATGCTGGCTACTGGTGTGCAGCCTATCGCTGGTGCTTACAATGCTCTTCTACTGTCGGCTATCCATATCCCCATGAAGAAGATCGAGATTGTATCCAAGGCTCTCGATGTCTATGCCGATATGCTTCGAAGGAAGGTTTCGCCGGATGCCGAGACTTTTAACATTCTTGTCGGCCTCCTGGCATCCCGATGCCTCGAGGTTTCTGAGTTGAAGGCTGCTTTAGAGGCCAAGCGGGTTCGATTTGGTGGTATGGATCAGGTTGGACAATTCATGCTTGCGTCTCACGAGCTCGAGCATGCGATTCTTTGCGAGGACGACCGCCTCGATCTTGCAATCCAGCTTTTCGACGCATCAGTTAACACTGATGCCGCCAACTTCACTGCCGAGACTTACCATCAACTTATCACTGCTTGTGCTAAGGATGGACGAGTTGATGAAATGCTGCGTCTTTACGAGCACATGGAGGGAAGCCAAATTGTTCCTTACGCCGCTCTGTTTCCCACCATGATTACTGCTTTCGCCTCGTCTGGTGATCTGGTCAGTGCTGTAGAATGCTACAATGAATACCGCAACCTGGCCATTGCCCACGATGACGGAGAGACTACTCTCAATGACCGACTCGACGCTGAGGTTTATGCCGCAGTCATTAATGCTTACATGGTCACTGATAAGATTGAGGGCGCCATGAAGTTCTTTCAGAAAATCATCAACCAGTATGGTGTCCGCGCTGCTGATATCAAGGATGCTCTTATCACTACTGGTTTCGTGAAGGGCTTAATCACCCGAGGTATCTACCAGGAAGCTCTAGAATGGGCTCGATCTGTCGCGGATGACGCCCGTGCCAAGGCCATGAGTGAGATTGCAATTATTGCAGCTGACAAGGGTGATGCGGACACTGCTGTGGCAGCCTATAGCGCCATACCCCCTTATGCTGACGACCTTATTACTCCTGCGACTGCCCTGCTCGCCATGAATGTCCGCCAGACCGACGTTGTTGGTGCTTCCAAGTACTGGCAGGTTCTTTGTAACCCTGATATGCAGGTAAATCTTGGTTTTATCGAGCCTACGGCCATGTATGCCGTTGCTCTGATCGGTTCTGGTCAGGTTGCCGAGGGATTGGCCCAATCTGAGATGATGTTCCAGCGTATTCGCGCCTCTGTTTCTGAGACCCAACCCCATCTCGTGGAAGAGGTCGATGAGGGCGTTGAATTCGTCTCTCGATTCATGGAAACTCGTGGCATCCCCGATCCTCGCGAAATCGCTTCTCAAGTTGCCAGCTTTCAGCCTATGACCGCTTCTCCCTACGTGTCGACCCCTGTTTCCACTTTCGAGGATACCTACGACCCTTATGCCCATAACACCGATTTCAAGGGATCCTCCCTCATTGCGGACGATCTGGAAGGGCACCATGGTCGTAAGGGGCCTCGTCTTAGTGAGGCACTCAACCGTTTCCGCAACATGCGACGTGCCGGCCGACATCCTCGTTACATCACCTATGCCAAGCTGATCTCTGCTGCTGCTCGTGATGGCAAGTTTGATCTATGCCATGAAATCCTCAGTATGGCTCGCATTGATATGCCCATCATGCCCCAATATGCTGTTGTTCGATATGGTTGGTCCAGCATTCTCGACGCTATGGTTGGCGCTTGTCTCACTGTAGGCAACCGTGGACGAGCTGAGCAATTCCACCAGGAGTTGTTGGAAATCGGCGCTAGCCCTTCTGCTAACACTTTCGGTCTCTACATCACAACTCTTAAGGATTCGACTAAGACTTTTGACGAGGCTTCTGAGGCTGTCCGCATCTTCCACCGAGCAAAGGCTGAGGGTGTTGAGCCCAGCTCTTTCTTGTACAACGCTCTTATCGGCAAGCTTGGAAAGGCTCGCCGCATCGACGACTGCCTTTTCTACTTTGCTGAGATGAGAGCTCTTGGAATCAAGCCTACCTCGGTCACCTATGGTACTATTGTCAACGCCCTCTGTCGAGTCAGTGACGAGAAGTTTGCTGAAACGCTGTTTGATGAGATGGAAGCTATGCCCAACTACAAGGCTCGCCCTGCTCCTTACAACAGCATGATGCAGTTTTTCCTGACCACTAAACGTGATAAGTCGAAGGTTTTGGCTTACTATGAACGCATGAAGGCTAAGGGCATTGCTCCTACTGCTCACACCTACAAGCTTCTTGTCGATACTCACGCTACTCTTGATCCCGTTGATATGGGTTCTGCTGAGGAAGTCCTCGGTATGATCCGTGCCTCTGGTCAACGCGTTGAGCCTGTTCACTATGCTTCTCTCATTCACGCGAGGGGATGTGTTCTCCATGATATGGAAGGCGCCATGAAGATGTTTGATTCTGTTGTCAAGGAGTCTCTTGTTCCCATCAGTGCTAGCCTGTATCAAGCTCTGTTTGAGGCTATGGTTGCCAACCATCAAGTTGCTGCTTCTGAGCCTGTGCTTGCTCACATGCGAAGCAAGGGTGTGGAATTGACTCCTTACATTGCCAACACTCTGATTCACGGCTGGGCTGCTGAGAAGCAGATTGAGAAAGCTCAAGGTATCTACGATGCTGTTGGTCGAGAGAAGCGCGAGCCCAGCACATATGAGGCTATGACTCGAGCTTACCTGGCTGTTGAGCAGCGAGAGGAGGCCAAGGGTGTTGTCGGTGAGATGCTCACCCGCGGTTATCCCAGTGCTGTCGTCAACAAGGTCCTTGAGCTTCTCGGCGGAGGACACGATGCTTCACAGTAGACGACTTTTACGATGTGGGATTGGCGATGAAGATGTGGTAATGTTTCTATTTAATGTTGGCGTAATTTGCTTGATACCCTATTGTACTGGTTGGAAAGCGGGGCGGGTTTGGGTTGGTTTGGGTTTGGGTTTGGCTGGGCTGGGT
>PVQA01001054.1:0-23563 GCA_002980515.1 Fusarium burgessii | reverse complement strand
TCTCTAGGCCCTACCCAAGTAAGTAATTGAAGCGAACTAACTCGATAAATGACGAGGAGATAAAAGAAAAGGAATAAATGGGGATCCGCCAACACTGTTATGCGTGAACGGCGAAGGCAATACGCCCGCGTCAGCAACGCCTCGAAGCTAATAGCAAAGGGACAAAAAGTTTCACCCTGGCCCCCGTTTTCATGGTTAAACCTGGACGGATATGATGACTAGAAAGGCATCCTAGCAGCCTTCAGAGGGCGGGGGTGGCATGATACATAGATAATTAAGCCATTCTTGCGTCATTATTGTGATCCAATGTCCACCTCATGTAGCGTAATGCGCTTAGTGGAAGGGGCAATCCATAATAGGCCCACAGGATAGTCTCGTCTTCTGCACTCTCTACCAAACAGTAGCAAAACCACGCCCGAGTGTCCCTTATCCTTCAGCGCTGTGACAAGCATCCTCTACTGTGACTAAGCGGTACTGATCTTTGCAATATAGGACCGCTTCATCGGACAGAGCATCTCGCGCGGCTGCTCGCTGCTGCAGATGGGTACCCCCTTAACGGAGAGGCCAGCCTCGAGCATGGTAGGCTTGCCGAGATAGGTGGCGAGGACATAGAAGAGGGGGGTGTAGGTGGGTGAGTCGATGCAGGACTAGATGGGGGTGCGGGACAATATTATCCGACATCGATCTACGTGCTGATCGAGAGTTTATAAACACAGAGGCCTACCCGCAGATATTACCGATACTGACGCATTCGCCAACGAAGTTCATCAAGGGTTGTGCGGGTGCATTTAATGTATTGTCGGTCGAGTCGTTAAAGATCGTGTCAATGAACTCTCATATTATATCTTTTATCAAAGCTAGCGTCGCGGACTGTTCGACCGCTGGCCGTGGACATGCAGTATCTTCGGGCATCGTTTCGGTCGAGCGTGTTAAGGTCATCGGCGGAGTCCATGGATCGTCAGCGTCGATGAAAGGGGCCGCCGATTTCGAAGGCGGCAAATAGTCGGTCGCCAGATCGTTTGTTTGGATCAGGATAAGGAGGGTTGGGGAAGGAAGGCTGCGACTGGAGTAAGTGTGAGCGCTCTGACATCGTGAGAGCGTTCGTGATTCACGGCAGGAACGGCGTCATTAAGGATAGGGAAGATGAGATACCGCGTACTCCATCACGAACAGCACATTGACGCCGAGACGAGTCCAGTAGGTAAAGACAGAAGAACGCCGCGGAACGGTGTGCTTGCAAGGAGTTGCAGCTATGGAGGTGAAAGGCGGCGAGATTGTCCGGAGCCGCGAGAGAGGCCCGTGAAAGAGTCAGGACTGAAAGAGAGGGAAGTTTGTTGCAGTGGAGCATTGCCGGTCGAAATGCTGTGAGGAATTTCGAGGTTGGATGGAAGAAAGACGTTAAAAAAAGCTGCGACAGCAATATTTCGTGGCCTTACACCAAAAGACGCTGGGAGACGAGTCTCTGCAGGAAGCTCCTGTCCCAGACGGTCTGAGACGAAAATCCCCTCGACAACGGCATCAAGATAACTTGCGCGGCTTTTTGACAGAATGATGGAATTCCAATTCGGGATGACGCGCACCCAAAGGGTAATAATTCCTCAAGTCTTTAACTTCAGTAGGATAGCACTGACATGCAACCAGGTGGCTGCCGGTCATCTACCACCGAAGAGGAGAAACACTGATGGAAACATTTGAGCATAATGAAGATTGCAAAATGTCTGAAAACGGTTTCGCAGGGAACGTGACCAGCCCCTTCGCCGATGTTGAGTGCTGATCAGGTTTTAGGGTCCGGGCGCTTTACTTGGCCCAAGGCAAGCGACACTCTGATTTTTCCGGTTTGCGAAAACGTATCCATTTTATTTAGCTGACACATCCCTGGAGTTCTATCCTCAATCTGCACGATTTAATTCATTCGTGGCATCGACTTCTCTGTCTTAGCCATGGATCCAATGGGTTGTTGGTTCTCTACGCCCGCATAAACAAAGCCAACTCCACGCCCTCTTTTCTTTTGTTTCTTGGGACCCATCGAGATTATGCCACGCCTTCGAGAGTGGCTGGAAGAGATTACGGACCATGAAAGGCTTCACGCTAGGGGAGCGGGGTGATTCATGTCTGGGATGGACGACAGAAAGGGAGATTAGGGAAGGGGGCCCGCCGGAGCTGGGACTCGCAGCTCGGCTGTTAAGACGACAATGACTGATAGGCTAACGAACAAATCCTGCTCTGGGTTTGTGGTGGAGACGAACGGAAAAGTGGCCTGCTGGAGGTCATGCAGAGCCGAGCATTTGTGCAGGCAGCGCTATCAACTACCGGCTGGGGGCAATGTAATGAAGAATTACGCCAACCACACACCGTCACTTCCGAGCTTGATCATGAAGGCCGGGCATCTCAGCTGAGGAAGAGAGGATTTGGAGCTTGATGGTTTCGGGGAGACGTCTTAATGGCAGAGTCGGGTCAGATATCGCGGAACATGAGGAAGGACGGGATCAAGACAGGGCGTCACGTAATGTGATGAGCGGACAAAGACACGAATGCAGCCTAGCAAGGAAGCACCGGACGGGGGCTAAGGGGAAGATGCATCCCAGGCTCCAGCCCCCCTTACGCCTTAAGGCATCACATCTCAAATGAGGGTGGTAGGCATCAATTACGAATTAAGGAGCGGACAGAACGAGATTAGGCCTGAAGCCCTGGAACAGCCAGGATCCAGGTTACACGATTATCCGATGATATGCACTTTCTGTGATCGCAACACCCAGTCGGCTCACTCTTACGCCTTGTTATTTCTCATCTGCCAGTGCCCTCCCAGGCTCGAATGAGTCGGAGAGCAAAGCATCATAATTGACAGAGGGGGGCGCCATAGGATCAGTAAGGTTAGACATTAGCATGTATCTACCCGCATCCATATGCAAAGTTTTCTTCCGCCGGACGCGGGCGATCCGATGTGCGATAACAACGAACCTCTATTCGAACATCTTATGTCCCAAGGCTTTTCTTCAATCTTAGACACCAAGGCCCCCCAACACCTTGATTATGACAGAACCTAGGCCGCTTACGGTGAAGCGGAACGAACCTGGCTCAACGTCAGGATTGTTAATAAGCACATGTAGAGCTTTCATACCGTGGGGCAAAGAAGATGATCAGGCGGCAGGCTGCATGAGCATTGAGGTGACAACTCTACTCTCTCGTGGGTGGACGCATTCGAGGTGTTATTAAGGCACATTAGATGCAAGGGATGCTGGCATGCTTGATATTCTGCAAAGGTCCAAATTTCAGAAGACCATCTCTTTCAATGTCACAAGCCGTGGCGAGTAATATGTTTATTAAAGCCAAAGCGAGCGACCCCGCATTGTGTTGCCGCAGAGCTTAGACGCCTGAACGGAGACCTGAGCCGAGGCCTCTGATAGGACAGAGTTATAGGATACACCAATAGTGACGCTGTGACATCCCGTTCCTGAGCCGGTGAATTAGGTAATGAAGTGCGAACATCGAATGCCATGTGCCAAAATACAGGCCTGCGGCGGTTTTTACAGTGCCACCCTTTTATTTGAAATGGAGACCATGCCTTTTTGTCCCTAGGCTCAAAAGGCATCAATAAGCCAGGGGACCAAGGGCCACATTTCAACGCTTGGACTTCCAATCGACAACCCTTATTAACTCATTATATAGCCTTTGGACAAGAGGCGGCTCTCTAACCTTGCCCCGAGGACCAGAGTACTGATTGCCTCGCTGACGTATTCCGCCAGTCCCTTTTTCCAATGCGTCTGACTGTTCCACTGAGTAATCCGTAGTCGAACTCGCCGTTAGTCGATCTTATTGCATCCACTCGAAAGCATCCTACGAATGAAAGGAGAAGGATTCCAGACTGAAAAAATCATTGGTCAATTGGAGCTGCTCCAGGCAAGATCTACTTACCATCGGACCCTCCAAGACACTCTTTGCTGGTTACTGTGGGCCGCTCCACGGCCGTTGTCCGCTTCCTCATTCCAATTCCTCTAATTTTCTCCTCATACGTGCCATCTAAATTCGTCTTCGATTGTTGCTAACGCTGGCCCCCGGATATGACCTCCGCCATCTCGAACTAGGTAGCTCGCTTCAGACCTCTTTCGCACTCTAATTTACGGGTCACTACTGTTGAGAGATTTCCTTTGATTTCCTTCGTGTCGGCTTCCACTTATTGTTCATGCTGTGCTCTCTGCTTGCGTCTCTCACCCCTCGTATGCAATTTATTGTGATTGGATTATGGTACACTACGTAGTGCGGATATATACTAGGTACTACAGCGCTTCATAACGCCTCACATGCATGCTAGACATCATATACCTATACTTACTTCGGCATGACGTCGATAGCGTGGTTGTAACGATTCTGCGAACCTTTGACTCCATTGTGGCCGCCTCTTATTCTAGCGATGACCTATTCCCCAGCCAATAGATTGTCTGGCATACCCTGGCCATCTAGCTCTTCGGCTCCGATGGCCTGCTCCCCTGACTGAATAGCAAGTAACGCTCGTTCATGCATGAATCACTTGCTCGCTCAATCTCCTCCGGCCGATTCCTCCTCCCTGCGGCCCAAACCCTTTTAATCAACGTTGTTTTCAAAGTGGCTTGCTGCTTACCCATATGACATAATTGCCACTTTGCCATTACTTCTTTCCCTTTTATTTCCACCAGGACCCAAAGTATCATTTATACCTCCCCTTTATTTCCAAGTTAATAATTAAATTGGGGGTTACATCAACTGGTGACGCATTCTAGTCATCCTCCTCTCAACCAATTTCAACCTGATCACCGAGCAGCAATAATTCTATGCAGCTCATTCCTAAAACCTTACCAAGTTACGCTCAGGTCAGTTCGGATCCTTGGCGCAATGGATATGGCCCTCTCTTGGTCCAGCGCCGCCGACTCCTTTGGTAACCGTTCCGTGCTTACGCTAAGCCCCTAAATAGACATCTACCCAACCTTGGCCATGACCCAAAGCGCGTTTCTACCAATGTATCCCATGTACGAACCGTCGACGATTGGCAACATTGGCACCACGTTTCATCCTGCGTGGGAGCAATATTGGACCGCTGACCAGCCCAGCTTCCCAGACCCCTCTGAAGCTGCTGGCGGCAATTACAAGCAGGAATACGACACCAAAGATTTCGTTCCCAGCTACGAATATACTCTCTCCTCAATCAACTTGACCGACTCTACCTTCTCCGAAGAGTACCCCACGACACCACGAACTTCCAAGCTAATAAGCCCTGAGAAATCCGCTAGCAACTCGGACGGTCGACGACGCTCTTCATCAACGCAGTCAGACAAGCAGAAACGAAAACCAAACCACACCGAGCGCGCTCCCGCAAAGCCATCTAGTCGCGATTCCATCAAAAAGACAAAAACCAAAACAGCAAGAGAAGTTGACAAGAATACAAAAAAGCGTGGCAGTATTAAAGAGGCTGCGCCGACAAATCTCTCGTCTTCGCATCTTAAGAATAATGTCTACACCGGAAACGTCAAGGAGAGGAACAGAATTGCGTCGAACCAGTTCCGTGTCAGGAAGCAAGAAGATGAGAGAAGACTCAAGTCTGCCGAGAAGGACATGGAACAGATCAACCGCGACTTGTCAACCTGCGCGAAGGATCTAACTCTTCAGGTCTATGACCTCAAAATGAAGCTTCTTCAACACACCGACTGTGACTGCGCCCTTATCCAGGAATACATCGCTAACGAAGCCCATCGCTATATCCAAGACCTGGGAGACGAAAAGCAATGCTAGGAGCCTCGATAATATGCACACTACTACAATTGGACGAGAAACTGGAGAAAACACGAGTTATGCGATTCGCAGAAGCGGCGACAATCTTTAACGAAGGATATGAGTTAACACGATGATGAATATTATATTATTACAATTACAATGGTTGAACAATTAGGAGAATGCCAGAAGGAGGCTGGCATCAGGACGCGACTGTTGACTTTTCGGTAGCTTGGAAAATGATCAACGAAAATGATACCTTTTTAGATGCACTTCATCCTACTCCTCACTGGGAGGCTTTATCAACAGAGATTTCCGTGCGTACTGAACTGTTTCCTGGCTCACTCCTTCCTCGTAAATCCCTAGACATCCGATAGTATTCCTAACACGTCATAAGCTTGACATTTTCCCGCCCGATCCTCAGGATTGTGGAAGGGAGCGCAGGTTTGACGTCTCCCCTGTTGGTATCATATCAGCAAGATGTTTTGATTGCCCGAGCCTGCGGGTTGTAATTGCACACAGTATGTGTCATCAGCCCCCGCTTCTGGCTCTTCGAAGGCTTATAGGTCCTAGACAGGGCTCAGGGGGTCAAGGCACTAAGGCCGTATTGATAGACCAACGGCCAGGTGAGGATATTTCCAGCCCGGCCCAAGAGAGGGATAGCAGAGGTGTCGGCAAACTTGCGATCAAGTTGCACTTTTCTCGATAGGCCTGATCTACATATAGGCTAAGATCCTGCAGGCATGGCCCAGGGGTTTTGACAAGCAGCCACCGAGCAACTGCAAACGTGGCACAGATATGCCTGTCCATTTCATCCAGATCTCAGTGAGAATCCACCCCTAGCATCACCAGGAGGTAATCCGAAGGAACAGCCAGTGCCCAGGATTGCAGGACGCCACACGATTATGAAAATCTCCACTGGAAATACGTCACGGGATAATAATGCCACTGTTTGCTGAGTTGTTTCCCGTTGCAGTAATCCCGTGTCTAGGCTTGTCATGAGCATTTCTAGATCCTCTGATCTGGTAGGCTTTAAACAGTGGAGCTTCTTCAGTCTATTCTCTACGAGTAGAAAGATATTGAGTGTACCAGCAACGTAGGATCCAGGCCGCCATGGATGGGACTCTCCATGTTGCCCTCCTCTTGCTGTGGCGCAACATGCTAACCATTTGAGATAGATATGATACGTCAACCTGTTTCATCCAATCAATGGTGTAGATACGTGTACAATATTATGCCATTTGAGGATCATCCTTTAACCACCATCACATCATTCTTGTTGAAAGAACAACCGCTGCAAGAGGTCTTTATCTGATCACGAGGACATAATGAGTAACTTACACGTTGACTTTATCTGTGAGCTTCTATAAGGGTTTATCCAGGAGACTAGGTTATCATTTCAGTTAAATAGCTGGAGGCCGTAGCCTTGCATATATTCCATTGCCGCAACCGTCACTGTGGACGTCAAATATGATGTCAAACAGAACTCCCAGTATCTCGGATTCCTCGACCTCGTCAACGCACGAGTCAAGTCAGCGGACTAACCTCCGACCTTTGCTTCCAGCTCCGCGCCCTCATCCGGTAGGGACCCATGTCGGGCATCGAACAGCTCCTTTAGTACGAAGAGGGGCTCCTACATCTTTAGCTTGCGAGTCCTGTCGACAAAGGAAAGTCAAGGTACGCCGCGACTAAACCCAGCCTCTTTAAACCGTAGCCTAGGAAGTAGCCCTTCTCTTGGGAATTCATTTAAACGTGGGCTAAATGGTTTGCGTAGTGCAATGGTGCCCGGCCGACATGTTCTCAGTGCCGAGTAAAGCATATCGATTGTATTTACCGGCAAATACCTGAGGGTAGTTATAGAGAGAGGTTAGAAGCGCTTCAAGTGTCGCATCCTGCTGCCGTTGTCTATCGTGCTATACAGACTCGGCCAGAGGCCGAAGCTCACGAGATTGTCCGTCGCATTCGAGCCGGTGCCGATGCCGAGACTATGGTGCATCAACTCAGCACAGCAGATCTTCTTCTTCAGGTTCAGCTGGAACCCGAAACCAGATATCGCTATCAGTTTCTTTACTCACCTTCGATGCCCTCATACTTGCAAACTCCAGCGAACCCTTACATACACTCCTTGATTCACGGGTGGAACGAGAAAGATCACGCCGGCAATGTGAGTGTCCCGCCGCTGTCGGACTCTGAAGAGAAGTATAAAGTCCAGCACCTGAGGCCGGTTCACGCAGCCTCTATTGTCGACCCTAGAATGGATGAGATTACTCATTCCAAATGGACTACCGTCACCACTGACGATAACCTGATGAGAACACTCATACGTGCCTAATTTCTTCAAGAATACGATTGGTTTACCTTCTTTCACAAGGACTACTTCCTGGACGATATGCTGGCTGGGTCTAGCGTCTTTTGTTCTCCACTTCTTGTCAACGCTATCCTAGCGGTCGGATGTGTAAGTCGTCATGACTCGAGAGAGAGCCTGCAAATCCCCTGGCTTCTCCTGAAATCTGTACTTACCCTTCTCTTCGCCAGCATTGCCAGAATTACGTTGCACAGCCAGCAGAGTTTTGGAACCCAAATAGCCTTGGCTATAAATTTCTCGCCGAGGCCAAAAGGCTATGGGCTGTCGAAGAATCCCGTGAGAGAAGCCTAACAACTCTACAAGCAGCTCTCATCATCAATACTATCGTAAACATGTCCGGTATAGATAAACTGGCATCAGCATGGCTTGTGCAGGCAATTGATATAGCTCATGAGTTGGGGTTGTTTGAGTCGACAACATATATAATGCACAAGAAGTTACGCCACTCCTATGATCTTACGGCTTGGTCACTCTTTCATTGGCATTGGTATGAAACATGAACCATAAAATTACCAATTCCGTGCTTGTAGTTTTCTGACTGAATATAGTACGCTGAGTTTTCAGTTCCAGACAGCACCGCTGTTGCGAACTTCGCCCCAAATCCCGTTGCCCGATCCAGACCTCAGTCCCGACTGGTATGGCGAAATTTGGCTCAAATACCCGTCGACCTCGCTGTTAGTTCCAATGCAGTACCGCTATACTTTCAAGGCTAGGGTCGAATTTAGCCTCGTCCTCCACACAGCCATGCTTCAGGCTTACGCGGATGAAAGTGACAATCAATTAGTTCGAAGCGGGGCAGGAAGAATCATTGACACAGCAGAGAAGCTAGAAGCGTGGTACCACACATTGCCAGGCCCGTTGTTGCCATCAAATATCGTCTTCCCATCGCAGCTCAAGTTACAGTACGTACCCCGTCCGTCTTGCGTGGGGTGGTGATACAACCCCCGTTCTATCAAGAATAGATCAGACTAATCATTAACCAAAGCCTTCATTACTGCTATGTCCTCATCCAAATTTACGAAGGCCTAACATCATATGAGAACAACAGCTCACGACCACTTCTGCTTGATCAAGACGAGATACAGAAATCCCTTACTCACTACAGAGCATATTTTGAGACCATTCTGCGTATCCATTATCTGCGCCATAGTTTCGAATACGGCAACATGATGCTGACCCGGTTTCTCGCCATGCTTGCCCTCCTGGCTCTTACTAAGCTCGATTTCCTTACGTCGCAAGACCCCTCCGAGCCAGAGATATCTAGTATGGATGTGGGGGATACAGATCCCAGAGCCGCCAGGGCCACACTACTCATCGCGCAGAAAGGTCTCAGCGATCAGGGGAGGGGTTATTACCTGCCGAAAAGAGTGCTTCAAGACGTCCTTAGTCGCATGACGCCTAGCGACTCGGACGTACTACAGAGTTTCATAACTATTCAGCAAGAAGGGCCGGAAGTGATTGAAGAGCGCAAGATGCGTATGGAGAGTCATTGGCCGTCAGATATCATACATATAGCGAACGATCCGAACCGGCAGCAACATGGCAATTGGATACGTCGGTTTGCAAAGCTGACGGTTCGTGAGGAACCCGGTAGCTCAATCTTGGGCATGATATCCGGAGGTAATGATGGCTAGGCTAGGTAAAATCAGAAAGAAGAGGCCTCACTTCACGAGTTTTGACTGGATAAGGTGGTTGTTTTCTGTCGTCGTGTCTGTGTATCATCAATTCGGGTAATGGCTTAAACATTTAAGTCAAGGTTAGGCAGATGTCGCCGCTGCCTAGTTAAAATGCGACATTTGAGAGAATCGGCATAATTCCTAGACAATGATGCAAGGAATGGAGTTTGGTTGTCTGCAAACGAGGAAACTCCGATTAGTTGAATGACTACCAAAGACCTGAGATCAGCAGGCTTACTTAGGTGTCAGTCGTTGGTATTGGGTTGTTGCAGTCTAGATTCGATCTATTTTAATGGTAGAAGTCCCGACTCTTAAGCAAGCTTCGATAGGCACTGCCGACTCAATTAGATCACCCATAAGCTGGAAAAAAAGATCACATTGATTCTCAATTGCGGGATGCACTGCTCTTGCTCCGACGCAACAAGGGAAGCAAAACAACCGCGCCCAGCCGGCAATCACACCTAGCTTAGAAAAACTAAGGGTTGGGCGTTCTAGCAATATGCACAGAAATGGGTCGAGCCTAGCTGTGCAGTTGACAAGGGACACTGTTTGTCTTGATTATATACCCGATCGGCATGTCTCTACCAGCCAGAAATAGTTTCGTGGCGAAAGTCTGACGAACAGTTGTCGAAGAAAACATGGAGAAAGCTCCGATCAGACACGGGCAGATCATGCAAGACGATATCCAGACGCCATTTGCATTTACACTGATGGAAGCGGCATGGGTGGTTACATCGGTGGTTACGTCAGAGCTGCCGCAGTTTGCAGCACCAACACCCAGAAAACTCGAAGCGCATACATGGGTGACGTGAGAACCTCCACCGTCTACACCGGCAAACTTCAAGGCATCAGTTCTCGCCCTCCAGGTCATACAGGAAGACAGGACCCAAGGGGAATAATGGAAGCTTCTGACATACACCGATAACCAAGTCGTTATTCGACCCACCGCCAGGCCTAAAGGCAAGTCTGGTACATATTAGGAGAGTCAGAGTCAAGGCGGTAAGCTTGCTATCTGGACGGAAGGTAACAGGGCGAGGATACTTCGTTACCATGCAATCAAAGAAAAGACGAGTACAATTTGTTTCTTTGTTTGACACTGATTTTGCAAATAACTACTATTCTCTAGAGACCTTTCTCATAATTTCGTACCAGTAGAGCAGTTCCCCCCAGAAGTCTTGTAGTTTAGTAACACTACAAGTAGAAGTTTTATCCACCCATGCTTTCCGTGGTATTGCCAATTTACATGCCCTGTTTCTATATCCTTATTCTAATTCCTAAACATCAATCGTGAATATAGACGCCGTTGGTTTATTTTACTACCCATAGTCGCGAGGACTTAGTGGGCAGTGGCGTGGCGGGTGAATACTGGTGGCGGATATATCGTAGCCTTCGTGAACGGATGGTCACAACGCCTTGTCCTTGTACCAGTTGAGGCGACGGCGGTGTTAGTATAAATGTCCTCAACATCATGTGCGAGGACAGGTGTAGACACTGTTGCTGTCGCCGGACAGAGGCTACAGAGCTCCATCTGAGGTTCGGGCGTGGGGCAGTAGAAGGGACTCGAGCATTTACGAGCGCAGCGGGTGAAGTCAATAACAGTCTCGCCGAGGCTACAGCGGCAGGCCTTGCACATCCGTTGAGCGATTACGGTATGGCACATGTTGAAATCGTTAGGAGAGAGTGGTGGTATAGTTGTGGTAGAGAGGTAGGTTCTGGACGACAATGAAGGTACAGAGGAAGCTCAGGCAGTAGTAGATAGCCCGGGGGCTTCAAGAAAAATATGCTAAACGCTTGGCTGAGTAATCTGCAACGGAGAAACTAAAGCATTCAGGAGTACAGTCGCAATAGTTGTTGAGAGAGCTTTAGATGAAAGAGAAGTGAAAAGAATAACTGCTTTTCTAACCGCGAGATAACAAAGGGGAGCCTCACAAACGGGCTTGCTGTTCTTCTTAACGTTCCGCAAGATGATAAGATGCCGTGCAATTAAGGTTGTCGAGGAGAGAGCACGTAAAAGTGACCACTGGATGATGCAGACGATGTTTAAGGTTAGCTTCGCGAGAAAGGGAGAGGAAACTCTCTATATTGAGAGTGCGTGACACAGTAAAACCATCATTGATGCTCACGTCATGGATCGACAATCAGGCCGGGCAGCCGATTGGAACGGATAATATCGATAATCTGACGAATCGGATAATGTTGCCATGATCAGTATGACGATATAGTCCTTGGCTTGTGGAATCATTATAACCTCATCTGTATTCTGGGGCCCAGAGCTGGCAAGCCCTTTTTACTTGCATCCAAAGGAAAAATCCATTCGTTGTGAAACTACAAAGGATAACTGTTGGCGGGAAGACATTGCCAAACCGGTGGACCTTTCCTAACACTCCTGAAATCCCTCATGTTTCGTGATGCATTTCCACAGCGTCAATGACGAAACACGAACGTCAAATAACAGAGGAACATATAATTAGCCCTTATCTAGGATCCTCAATCTGGTTGATTCTTGCCTTACTTCCATGACACGTTGGCGTCTTTCCACACCATTAAGGTAGATGCCCACAATGGAGCCCAACGATGAAATGTATGCCCAGCGTCTCGTTGATCATGATACCCAACAGCAACCTTTTCGATTAACACCGTTCCAATCACGTGCAACGGCAGGCTTCCCCGGGGAAAGCAAAAAGCCAGCCCACGCAGGTACGATAGCTTTTGCATACGAATGAGATGTCGCGCGCGCCAATATTGCCACCACGCACGAATATCTTAATGGAACAACGGAAATGGGGCTGGAGTCATCGACATGGTCACCAAAGCGTAAGGCCAAACATTCTAATTGAACTCGTTATGTTAACTTTGGTAACCAAGTCCTTCAACAGCATTGCGATTTCCTTTGACATGGTAATTGACTTTTCCATGTTCTTATCCCGTGGGTTGGAAGAATTAACTGTCGCCAGGATCGTGACGGTGCGATTTGGCCTACCGAAGCAGTTTGGGTTTTCCACCGACTTTAATTAGGAATTCGCCTCTCTCTCGTTGCTGTTTCCATCATTCATACCAACTTCTCCTATCCAACTTTGCCTTCTTGTCTATCAGACCTGTTCTTTCGTCACTATACCAACAACATCCATCAAGCAAAGCACGGCAGTGATACAGGGACGATTCATTCCACTTGGATTTCGCACGCGCCGACGCTGAGAACAACGGAATTGGTCAACTGCACGAAGGTGGTACACCATCTACTGTGTTGTGTTTCTAATTCTAAGCAGGAATAGCATGTCGAGTATACCATTGGGAAGCCTGGACTCTGTTGCGAACATTTTCGACTTTCCGAAAAGGCGGCATGTCATGAACAGTCTCTTCCTTCTGGGGTATTGCACAGGAGGTTCACCTTTGCGCCTCTATCCGAGATCTATGTCCGGGGGGAAAGCCTTTCACATTGCCTTCTTGACTTACATGGTGTTTAACTTTCTTTGTACATTCACCCCGAAGTTCGGAAGCTTATGAGTTGGAGACTCATGGCTGGAACGGCAGTCTTGGCTAATTTATGCAATATTCCCCGACGTTCTGGTTGATCTCCGGGACCCAGTCGAAAGGAGGAAACCGTGTAGCGATGTTTAGTTTGGCGACATAGATTGGATTACCCATTAGGCCGAACATTGCAGGTTTTGTGGAGGTAACTAAGGGCTGACATTAGGGGTTTCTATGCTATACTCTGTTTAGGAGGCTGCGGGACTCTTCTCATACTCACACTGCCAAGACGCAAAGACTGCGTCTTTTTCCTGAATATACAAATATCATGGAGCGAGTTAAGGTCAACACGCCTTCCCTAATCCATACCTACAAAACAGCATTCACACGGCCTTGGGTTCTTCGATTTGACCTTGTACTCTTCCGGAACCTGAAGCACATGCACTTTTCCATCTAAGTTACTCGATCATTTTTCCACAAACCAGAGGATGGAATGTTGGCACTGGACAGCTGTCCTTGGTCGGAACGATCTTGGGACAGCACCTAGGAGCCTTGTTCATCCTCCACATATACAGCGCCGCAAAGCACAAGCCGAGTCTCGCAAGCGGTTTAAACCTGAGGTCCGGTTGACGATGGATATGTTTGGGCGTAGACTTTGTCAGCGCAATGTTTTGGTTTTGCTGGAGGGGCTAGTCGCCATAATTCACAAAGCTTTTTCTAATATCAGTGGCTGACATCGGAAGCAGGGTTCATTGGACACCAATACTCGTGGGCATGTCCCTGTCTACTAAATTGATCCCTTATATCTGCAGCACATATCAACTACCTTACGGAGACGTACGCACATTTCTCCGCGTCTGTTATGGGGGTCAATACTTTTGCGTGGTCGCTAGGCAGCGCTGCTGAGCCGCTATTTACGGACTTTATGTTCAAGGCACTTGATGTTGGTTAAGATGACACCTTGGATGGAGGAGTCACCACAATCTTAGACTTCCTTTCGTTTCCCATCGATACGGACAGAAAATTCGGAATTGAAGCAAATATGCAGTTAAGGAACTGGACAAAGGCAAGCTGGAGTCAGGGATAAGCTCGTCATGTGTGTCAGCCATGGCAGAGATCTAAGGAATACCGGTCTGGTACTCACTGTCGCTCCTACAGCTTCTCCGATATACGCCGTGAAACCTCCTCGACCTAGACGGAAGTCCAAAGCCGAAAGCAGGCCTGCAACAACCGTGAAACTCGCAAGTCGTTGAAACCTTGCAGTTCTCGAAGATTCTGTTGGCACCTCTCGAAGCGATCAGGGTAGCCCCGGCTTAGATGGGGCCGAAAATACAAAACTTCTGTTTCAACGCTCGCAAACTTAGTAATGCAGACGCTCCTGTTCCGACATATGGAGATTAGGAGCAGATCAGACAACTCCAGCAGAGGAAATACGAGCGAAAAGCTCGCTTCGCGTTACGTGATGGGAGGAAGCCAGAAAGCTTAGGTCTGGCGCGGAGAGATGGAATGAATCAATCAATCGCGACTCATTGAGCTGCTTGGCAAACTTGACTCTCGAAGACTGTCTGCAATCTTAAGACAAACTTCTTACAACGCACCAATGTTCAAGACTTTTGAGCATAGGCTGGTCCGCGTCACGCATGGGAATGCGTCGGAGGACAGGCTTGCTTTCTGTCAGATGGATCCCGTTTTTTGGTCTGCCTGGACGCATTTGTATCGAGAGCGGGAGAGCACTTGCTTCGATTCGACTTCCTTGTCAGTGTGTTTCTGCTAATAACGGAGGTGCCCCGAGTGTTAGGGGGGGCTCGGCCGTTGATACACACATACTGTCAATATTACCCGACGGCCGATTATGGGCCATTATATGGACTCTGCTTTTCTTTCGTCGACGCGTTTCTTTCTCTCGAGTGATCTACCAACTTCTATCAGATATCCTGCGCGATAGTGTCAATGAATTCAAATGACACCCACGGCCCGTAGTTGCTATCAGGAGCTGCCAAGGGCGTAACGGGGAATTTTGGAATTAGCTTACAGAGCAGGTGCAAGACTATTGATGAACTAAGGGAACAGATGCAAATTTGCCCATTTAAAATCTGCTTTTCTTGATGTACAACGCGTACCTATGAGGGACTACAGAGTAGAATAGGCCACGAGCTAAGCCGCCGCACTTCAGTAAGACCAATGACTACCCTGGCCGTTTTCCTAAACATAATCTAGACGAATTTCATGTTTCTTTCTTGACACTCTGATTTTCCACGGCCGTCTCCGATCCTTGGGCGCCTGAAGACTGCTAGTGGTGGTACAAATGACAGTTCTTTCCTAGTGTGTGTGTTGTTAGGAGTGTCTCGAGTTTTGCACACTCTTGCTGCAGCCGAACTTTTTCGATATTCAGGGCAGAATTCTCTGCTCTTAGACGGTCTTGTAGTGTTTCCTCTGAAGGTTAAGATTCAATGGAGTTGCCTTGGCGCGATTGAGGGAGGGTACCCTGAACCCTTTCTTCGGCCATTGTGTGCAGTATGCGATGTGATCGCTGAGACACGAAGTTGATCGTTTGCGCTCTCGCCTGAGGTATTTTAGCCCAGGCAATTACTCGGCTCGCAGCCTTATGCTGCAGCCCTAGTTCTCAAATAGAAGGAGCGGTGATTGAGAGTTCAATGCCAAAATGGCTGCGCAGATGTTTGTGTAGGGGACCTAAATTCGATAACGACCATGGAGCTCGCTGGCTAGGTAAGGATGAAGGACCCTTGAATGGGAGAAAAAGATACTTTTAGTTAGATGACAATCCCACAGAATTCTCTGTACTAGGAGCACATGATCCGTAGAACCATGCCCCTAGAGCATCCACCCCACTAATTAGACGCTTTTTACAGGGTGAACGACCCAGGTACGTTTCCTCATGACGTTCAGCCAGTTATGACTCGACGGACCCTCCGAGATCTTCGAGCCAATCACGCGAGGGAGACACGGATCCTATCAGGATCCCCTCTGTCGGCAAATGCACCCACTTAAAAGACCACGGCAACCATGAATGCCTGAGGCAATAAAATATCTGCGTCGACGGGTATTAGAGGATCCCCCGAGCAAATTGGTAACGCATCGATCTCCCCGCTGGCATCTGATTCCTCACCATGTCTCAAAGAAACCGCCAGCTGCTCCCTGTTCCTAGTTCAGGCATTACTTCTTCTCAATCTCAACCATCCGGCTCGCCTTCCACTCCTCTTCCATCTAAGAAGGTACCTAAACGAAAAAGGCTTGGGACCCAACTGGCATGCAATGGGTGCCGTCGCAGAAAAGTCCGTGTAAGCGAAGCCTCGTCCCTTGATTTTTTTTGCCACTCTTAACCTTGAGTACCTAGTGCGACGGACAGCGGCCACAATGCGGAGCCTGTCAACAGCGCGGCGAGCAAGAGCCTTGCACCTATGGGAAAACCCGCAGTCACAGCCAGCTGAGGAAAGAAACAGAGCAAGTCCTTGAACTATTTCATCTTTTGAGAACTGGCTCCGAGAACCAAGCCGTCGACGGCCTCCACATTCTTCGATCCCATAACGATATCGACAGTATTCTAAATATAATAAAAGCGAGCAGAAGCCAGGAACAACGTACACGGGAACAAGAACGGGCTCCTATATCCACAAGTCAGTTAGGAATAGAATACGAGCTCATGACAAGGAATGTAGTGGCGTTTCCGCCGTTGCAGGCCATTGAGTCCAACGTTATCAAGTCAGTCATCTTGCACAAAATCCAGGCATTTTCCGAGATTCGATTTGAACGTATTGCCTACATGCTGTCGCATGGGGCTCCTATTCCAGGCTTACATTCTCCAGGGCGGCCTTGAGCACCAATCGTCTATCTACGACCCTTGATGAACAAAGTGAGTCGCAGTTTGGGGATAGCGTCGCTGTGTCACCCGATTCTGAAGCCGATCAATTCTCTGCACACAATCCTACAAATATGAAACGTCCTATATGGCCTTTACATCCTTGTGACGAGCGCTTAGAGGAACTGAACATGAGTTTTTGGACTTCGGTTTCGATTTCGAACGACCTGGCTGCTAAAATCATATCCTTGTACCTAGAGACGGACCATCCTCTGTTGGGGACTTTTGAGCCAGATCTGTTTGTCGATGACCTGACTAATTGCCGCCTAAGGCACTGCAGTCCATTGCTCGTCAGTGCTATCATGTACTGGGGCTGTGTAAGTGACCATGACGCATAGTGGGCAAACCACTTGATTCTGCTGACACGCCATAGCAAATGTATAGTGGTATCGATCCCTCAATCAAAGAATACATCGCCCAGTTCTGTGAGGAGGCAGAGTATCGCTGGACTGATGAGAAATCCAATGATTGCCTCCTCAATCTCGCCAGTACGCAATTGCTGGGCTTGGCATATTTGGGTGACGGCAAAGATCACTATATCTTGGCATACGTGTCGGAAGCGAACGCCATGGCAACACGCATGTGCCTATTCGGAGTCGATCCCACAGTGGCGGCCAGTAAGGCTCAAGAAATAACGCCTGCGCTTCAGAACGCAACTTCATATGCTGCTTGGGGTACGTTCAATTGGATCATGTAAGTTCATAACCCAGAAGGGATGTCAATCGACCAGAATGCTCATGCCTTCAGGCTCATGTCTCTCTTCTATCAACAACCCGGCCTCGCATATCCAGAATACCCTCCTGTGCTACCGATTCCTGGTTATGCGCGGCATGGCGGCCGCGACGGAAGTGCTAATTCTGTTCGACAACCTCTGCAGTCGGCGTATATGGGTGATACTTTTCCAGCCTTATGTCAGTTCTGGCGTATTATTCATGAAGTAACCCTGTGGTATTATCGCGATCAACCCAATCCACGTGGTCGCCTGAGCGATCATGTGAGACTTGACTTTGCTGAGTTCAAATACCGGGAGCTAATCGCTTGGGCAGAGACTCTACCGTCATCCATGATGCGTTCAGAAGAGAGTCCGCATCATGTCCTTACCTTTCAGTGTGTCAAATCTTCCTTGTCCTTGTCTATCATAGAGATTATGGAGACCACTTTCTAATTAAGACTGCTAGCATTTGGTTCCATTGCGCCATTCTAGATATTTTACGTCCTTTTACAGCAATAGCAAGGTCTGCCCCAACATCATTACCATTTAAGACCTTCTCCTGCAAGAACAGCTCGCCCGACGCTGCTTACAAAGCATCTGTTAACCAACTCAAGCGCCTGATCATTGTGTACCGCAAAAACTATACAGCTCCCAGTTACACAATGCTATGGCACACGGCACTGATACGTGTCGCAAACGCCATACTTACTGACACGAAAGATCCAGAATGGCACTTCTATCTCTCCTTATGTATTCAGTGTTACGGAAGCTTGCGACGGTCGTACCGTTTCGCAGAGGCTACCGGCCGCAGTCTACTTTCCATGGCACTACAGAAACGAGATGTGTCGGTGGACGAGGCGCGGCACATGATGCAGCAATTTGAGGGGAACAGGTTAAATAGCTCATCGGAGGAGATTCGAGCTACATTTATGGCTGATCTGAACCTCTCAATGACGGACCCTGAGAAGGCAAGTGTTGACAGCTTGGCAAGCAACTTTGAGGACATTGCTTTGTTTCGAGAGTTCACGTCTCAGGGGGGCTCAATTGAGGAGGGAACGGTCGATTCAGATGGGACCTACGCTTGGGAATCACTATAAAATTCGCTACAAGGCCGGGGCAAGAGTATTATGCGCAATGACTCAGTCATGTATCAGCTACTGAGGCTCTTTACGGAAAAGATTAGGTCCCCAGAGTCTATTTCGTCAATCATGCAAAACAACCAAAGGGATTAATAACTCGCCCAATCAAGGCAGATTTCACGTAATCTTGAATTGACTCCAGGGCCTAATGTCAGTAACGCAAGGTACTCTAGTCTAGAAGTCAATACACGAGACGTTAAGAAAACATGAGTAAAAATCAATCAACACTAGGCCTCAACTTTTGCGTCACTATGCATGTTATCCTGACGGCGGCGTGTTGGTTACTATGACAGGAATGTTTTCAAGTCGATCTCGTTAAGACGTTTGTCTGTCTGCACGAGCCAGATGGAGCGCCATCCATTGTTCGTAACAGACTTGCAACCTGTGTTATAAAAGTCGGGGCAAGCCTTTGAGAAATTTGCCAAGAGAATTAGGCGATATAGGCGAGCTTTATTATTTCTGATAGCTGCAAATCAACTACCCGTTGGCTCGAGCCGGGGGGGGGCCAACTAAGCTTGCTTAGTTGGGCACAAAATGGTGATACAGTCACAAAAGGCTGATACAGCCCCGCACAGCCGGCTGTCCCGATTTTTCTTTTTTTAGCACCTAGTAGTCAATGACAAAAGGAACTCTAGTAGAGTTCTTTTATATGCCCCACATTGCAGGGGGTAGAGTTCCTTTAACCGACAGGGGTAGAGTTCTTTTCCATCACTGCCAATCAAAATCTCTTAGATATATTACCTAATAAACGCGAGTACGCGAAGCATACCCAGATAAAACACGTCCTACTTCCCCGAACTTGCAAGAGCCGCCTGGGATTTGATATAACATGATTAGACATATTCCCACGCAATGGAGCCCTTCACCTACTGTACCAATTACCACTGGTATTGACATCCAATACCAGTTTTTGTGGCCCGTGCACTTCTTGTTTTGTAAACACACTATTGACTGGAAGCTCATTGGCTGTCTTGACGGATGAAAATTATCCGTAATAACTGTTTTTCCGACAAAACCAGCAGTAAACCCAACAGTTCACCTCGCCAACCTACACTAGCCCAAGTTGGGTCTACGGTCGCAAATGCGGGACCATCAACAACATCATCTTCAATGTCATCTTCAACATGATCAAAGAAACCCTCATTCATCAGATACACAAACTCGCACTTCGCGCCTAACAAAACCTATGGCCTTTGACACATCTCAAAGCCAAGTCGACTTCTGGCTCGATACCCTACCATGCGATACCGCTGCGTTTCCCTCTCCAGACTCCTGCGAACGCCATCTCAAGCGCCAACAATCATCCAAGCACAGCAAATCGCGCAAACGGCGTCGTCCAATTTCTCCTCCAAGATCGGGCGCTGGACATTCATCTCCATCGCCTGAGCCCGATGTCATGCTCCCCTCGACACCGAATAAGCCTTTAGTAAAGCGGCCCTCGGACGACGCAAATATCGATAATGACGAAACACCACGAGCTAGTACAAGAAGTGGGAGAGGGCCAATAAGCAATGCACCTGATTTTAAAGCTCGAAGCCAAAGTAGAAGCCAGAGCGATACTTGCTCGCACGATAGCAAACGATCGAAACGGTCTCAATCACCAACGAAAAACTTTCCTTTGTATGGTCCCGAAGGACGTCGTCTGGTCAGAGCCTCGCTTGGCTTTACGAACGCACATACACTACCTCAAGCTCTACGACAACTTATTGGTGAGATGAGATGCGTGTCGGCGAAGAACAGAATTATGCCGCAGAGGTTCAAGACAGAGTTAGAGAAGCTTCCTGAGGTGGAATGTTTCATGGAACCATTGTTTGATTACATGTTCTATGATGACGAGATGGGCGCTGAAAGTAAAAGACTGGTACAACCGGCTGGCGCAGAGGAGTTGGTCCGCAGGGCTGCTCGCATCGCTGAACGGTCTAGTGACTGCGCCAGCATGCTAAGCGACGAGGCAGCTTGGAATGGCCTGGTGCATACACCGTTGCTGGAGATGCTGGTTTCTGATATGAGAGATGCACCGGAACATAAGATCTTGGACTTCATGCCATGGTAAGCTACGCATTATCATTAGTTCAGTAACATGCTGACCATGTCTCAGTACCACGACCAATATCGACTTTCCATATCACAGGTTTGCTGAAAGTGCAAGTCGTGTTGACTATATCTTTCGATTCCATCCTAAACGCGACTCTACCATCTTGACTGGGAATGCACCACTACCATCGCAACAAGAACAACAGCAAATACAACCAGACACCGCGCCATGCTTCAACTGGACATCTGACAGGATGCTACAACAGTACCCCCTAGGCATCTCCATCGAAACTAAGCGTCACGGTGGCGACATAGCCAAAGGAGAACAGCAGCTCGCCATCTGGCACGCAGCCCAATGGGAGTTCCTCCGCTCACGCGCTGGTCCTTCTGCCGTCGATGAACTTGGTTTTCTTCCTGGTATAGTGGTACAAGGCCACTCGTGGTCACTTGTTATCACGACCTGGAATCAAGCTATAACGGTAAGTGTATTGTTTATTTGAATGTGAGGAATGTGTATTGATATTTGTGGATAGACGGTACTACCGAGTGTGGAGTTTGGAAGTACGGATTCGACTGTTGGTGTGCTTCAGGTCATTGCTGGGATACGGAAACTGAGGGCTTGGTCGATGGATACGCTTTGGCCGTGGTATAAGAGAAACTTGCCTGAGCTACGGAACTCGGCTGCTGACAACTAGACTTCCCACCATACATATGACTATAATTAATAATGAAGAGCGATTTTGTGCATGGCAAACCGCTAAAACATAAATAGAGTGGTCTTCTTCCTTTTGGACTAACGTATACGGCAAGCAAGTGGATCTGAAATCCCTCATACACTTCTTTCTCATCAATTATTTCTCAACCACCTAATATTTAACAATCTAATAAAGTCTTAAATCATTCTTACCCTTCAGGCCTATCAGGCAGACCCTAAATTAAGCCTACGACGCGCTACAAAGATCTATCAGGTTAACTTCTCAACCCTCTGTCGCCGGGATAGTGGCATGCAAGCTCGTTGCCAATGTATCCCGAATTTAGGGAAACTATCTGATCTAGAGGAACAGATCATAGTTCAGCATATTCTCGGCCTAGATTTGCGAGGATTTCCTGCGCAACTGCCTGTTATTGAAGAAATGGCTAATCGACTGCTTACTGACCGCCGTGCGTCACCTGTTGGCAAGCGCTGGGCTACCAATCTCGTCAAGCGGCAACCAGACCACAAGACGCGTTTTCAGCGGAGATATGACTACCTGAGGCATTCTTCTCATCTTCTTCAGCCTCTTGATGTCAGGTGCTTTGGGCCACTTAAGAAGGCATATGGTCGAGAAATTGAGCATTTGATCAGATGCTCTATAACACATGTTTCTAAGGCCGAGTTCTTCCCGGCCTTTTATGCCGCACATCAAGCTACTATGACCGAAAAAAAATATCAAGTCAGCCTTTAGAGGAGCCGGGCTTGTTCCTTTAGACCCAGAAAGTGTGGTCTCAAAGCTTGATGTGCAGCTGCGGACTCCAACGCCTGCTGAAGAGGTCGCTAACCCCTCAACCCCTTGGGTCTCAAAGACGCCAAAGACCGTGCTTGAGGCTGGCTCTCAGTCTGAATACCTTGAACGACGAATCAGAAGACATCACAGTAGCTCTCCAGAGTCAATTATTGAAGCTATAAAGTCTCTAGAGAAGTCAACAAAGGAATGTATGCATAAGATTACCTTACTGACAGCCAGGCTTGATGATGTTCAAGAGGCAAATAAGATACTAAGCCGGCGCCGAAGGGCAAAAAGAACCCGACTACAGAAGGGAGGAGTAATGACAGTAGATGAAGCAAGGCAGGCAATTGATCAGATGGATGTTGATGCGCAGGTAGTTGCAGAATCGTCAAGAAGAAGTGGTCAAAGAAGGTCGGTCGGACCGGGGGTTCGGCGCTGTGGAGTGTGCGGTAAGCCCGGACATAATGCAAGAACGTGTCAGGTAGTAATTGAGATGTCTGGGGAAGAATATAGAGAGTAGTTTTAATTGACTAATTGATTTGTTGTGTTTTTATAATAATGTCTACCTATATGGTGTAGGAAAAGTGGTTCACATGCTTGGATGGTTCACATGCTTATCATGTACGTTAAATATATTTATAATAACTTAGGTTTTTTTTACTTTAATATAGCTAAACTTTTATATAAATATATTACTTTTCCTTTAATTAATTTAACTTTAATATATCTTATAATATTAAAACCCTATAAAATTACCTTAAAACCTTAATAAGTTAACTAATAATAAAGACTTAATATTAGCTAATAAGTAAAAGCTTAGCAGCTAGTTAATTAGGGAGTAATATCTTAACTAAATAGTAGTTAGTTAGGTATATTAATAAAAATAGGTAAAGGATTTATCTGCTAAGTAGTAATTTTATACTTATATATATAGCAAGGTTTAAGTAATTAGTAAGGCAGCTAAAGCTTTTTAACTTTTAATTACTGTTAAACCGGCATTGTTAAGTTCGCAGTGCGTTTCTATGAAAAGCACCTCGAACTTAGAAAAGGCAAAGTCACCTGATAT